>BMAV01023214.1:140734-216160 GCA_019973955.1 Trichonephila inaurata madagascariensis | reverse complement strand
GATGATTCCTGCCCGCAATTCATTTTTATCCGGGTAATTTACAGTTCCTTCTGAAGTGTGTTTTGTCATCCCTTAGCAGCTACTGTTACCCGAGATTTAACATATGAGTATGTGCTAAATCATTAGTGTCTTCCGTTTGCATTTTTATGTTCCTATCGGAACAAATCCCCATTTTCTAGAGCGACAAAAATGGATTCTGTTCCCAAATGTGCTGTTAGCGTCGCCCGGCCCAATAAATAATCGTTAGTTTTTTTTCGGAAGAACTGACTTCTACTGCGATTGCGTTTCGTTAGCTTTTTTGGAAGAAGTGACTGTTTTCTGCGATTGCCGAATCATCAACGTTCTTTTCAGTCTATTTTATGACTGTAATTTAGACTTTTGGGTGAGTTAAAAAAGGAAGCTTTTTATAAAAACCGTATTAGAGTTTTTTTCCATCCATTTCCAGGTCAGCTTTTTTAATACCCAATGAATTTTTCTGAATATTTACTTTTTATTTCAAAAACGTAAAAAAAGAGGAAAACTTTTCATATCATGGCTTTGCAGAATATGCTGAATCTATAAAAACTTAAAATGTAAAGTGTGGCCTCTTTTAGTTATCGACTCAGCCTCAATAAGATCTCGATTCGAATAATTTTCATGGTTAAATGTTATTTCCGGACATATCCACCAAAAATTGGGAATTCTGAACTACATGCCAACTGGCAACAGTAGCAAGGCTGCATTATTATATCATGTCCGTCTCCATGTCTAGGACTAGGCCTACCACCATCTCCAGACAAACAGGATCCTTGCCCGGGGCGGCAAATTCTAAAGGCAACATTGGGATTGAATTTGAAATATATATATATTTTTTTGTTGCAAAAAACTTGATATATTTTCTGAAACACTATTGAAGTAAATTTGGTATTTCCTTTACAGTGTCTTACTTCCTTATTTTGTACTCTGTATGTTTAATGTCAGTTTTCTTTTATGTTGAAACTTAAGAGTTAGTATATGTTCAGTCCGGAAATTTGATAAGTTTACACATCTTCTCTAGTAAATTTCTCCCATCCCGGAGTAGGGTCAGCCCGGACATTCCTTTCACCCATACGACGTCCGGTGTCATCTATCCAAAAGGGGACAGGAGCAATAAGAGTTTTTTGTAGATAGAGAGTTACAGGAAGAGTGTTTTATTTTAGTCTTGAGTGTAGTTACTATAAGGTAAAATAAATCTTTGTGATCCCCACCATCAGTAGATTCTTTTTATAAAAAACTGACATGCTGAAATTGGCGCGATTCCTTCTTTTACATTTTACTCGTTTGAATTAATAATAGGTAATTATGTTCTTAATTTCGAATTATATATATATATATATGCACTCATGAACCAAAAAATTAGCGCACCAAGAAGGAGTTACGTAATGACTAGTTTGATATAAGAAAATAATTAGAAAATCAAAGAAAAAGGATCATTTATTTCAGAGAAAAAGGCAAAAGAATGGAGGATTTCATACCCTGTTGAACCCCCTCTACCACGAATGCACGATGCGATACGATCGGGCATTGAGACATACAAGTTCTGCATGATGTCTTGAGACATTTCGTTCCATATTTGCTTTAACCTTTCCTCTCGTTCGTTCAAACTCGTGGGATGCTTAACTCGCCATCCTAAATGATCCCAGAGATGTTCGAATGGAGACAAATATGGGGATCGGGCAGGCCAAGGAAGGGTAGTAACAGTGCGGAGATAGTCTTGTTACACCCTTGCCGTGTGAGGCCGAGCATTGTCTTGTTGAAAAATGTCTCCTGGGACTGTTACATGAGTGGCAACACATGTGGTTGCAGGATGTCATGGACATACCGCTGGGCTGTCATGGTGCCACGGATCAATACTAGGGGTGACCGTGTATTGTAGGCAATGGCACCCCATACCATCAAACCAGTTGTGGGAGCGGTGTGTCGCTGTAAAACAAAGGCAGGATTGAGGCGTTCACCACGGGGTGACCACACACGAACATGATTGTCATCACTGCTGAGATTGAATCTGTATTCGTCGCTAAAGACGACCTGGTTCCATTCCGCTGGAGTCCAGTTTCCTCGTGCGCGGCACCACTCCAAACGGAGACGTCGATGGGTGGGCGTCAAGAGCAGCACACGTAATGGCAGCCGCGCCCCAAATGTCCTTCAGCCAGGTGCCTTCATATGGTTCGAGAAGATACAGGGGCCCCTGGTGAAGGTGCTACCTGTGCCTAGATGGCGGCCAATGAAGCAGTTGGCTGTACGCGTGCATTTCTTACGATGTGGCGGTCTTCTCGACGACTGGTCTGTCGAGGGCGTCCTGAGCCTGGTCTTCGTGTAAATGATATCTCTCGGATCCACTGGTCCCAACACCTCCTCACCTAATTGATGATCTACTAGCCTAGCTGACCACCCAACTTCCATCATGCCGATGATTCTCCGAACTCAAATCAAAATCTGAGAAGAAAGATATCCAAAAATCTGTTGAGTAATTCACATCAAAACCAATAATGTTTGGTGCACCTTCTCAAGGTAACGGACATATCGCCGGTGTGTCATGAGTTCAAACCAAGTACCACTGAAGACTCGTCTTACAGAGATGGCCGATGCACGTTAAATATGTCGAGGCTTAAACGTCCTTCTGTTGATGTAGTGTGGAAGTTAGGAGAGGGGGTGCCAGAGCTCAGGCACTTGATCATGATTCAAAATTTCGAAGTCCATCACCAAAAGTGAAGTGACAGTGTATAAGTAAAGTGAATTCACAGTGACGTGAATTATTACTTTACTTATATTTAACATATTTTACGGACAACTTATATGTGCGATACTCTCTTTGGGCTCACTGTAGGATTATCTATACCAGGGATGGCGAACCACTGGCACCCGTGCCATTGATGGCACGCGACACAATATTTTGGGCACGCCACCGATCAAAACGGTTTGTATTTTATTCCAAAATAACAACGTTCAGTATGAAGTATTACGAACAAACGCAAGTAATCGGTCGCAGTTTTCAGCGAGATTTTCTCAGTTCAAAGAATTATTGGAAACGTTGAAGTTTTTTTTATGTACCCTGATGTGTGATTTCATTTAATAAACTGGACTTACCTCAATGCTATTGGTTGGAAATTGAAAATTTTGAAATGCAACTGATTAATTTCCAGTCTAGTTTAATATGTATTCAAAAATTTGTTGAAAAAAAGGAGAAAGTTTTGATCGATTGAAACAGAAAGATTAAAAAGCAATATAAGTAAAAATGCTAATAATGAAATTATTAGAAACATGGAATTCGAACATGGAATTCGATACCAGACACATTTAAGTGTTTGAAGAAGCTGGGTCATGCTATTTTAACCATATTTTCATCTAGCCACACCTGCAAGTTACTATTTTCAGAGATGAATAGCATTAAAAACTCGCTTAGAAACTGTTTGACAGATGACTCCAATTCAGCAACCATTTTACTAAAAGTAACATCTTACAATTCTAATGTAAGTTATTTTTTTATCTAATCATTAGCAGCAGAAACCACACTAATATTACTTTAAAAAATTTGAATTACTCGTATAACTACTATGAGGAGCAAAACGTATTTTTTTCGAAATAAATAGTTTTGAGTTGCTAGTATTTATTTTTATTATTTTCCCAATAATCACAAATCAAAATTATTTGACGGCACATCTATGCCTCCTTAAACATTTCTTTGGAAATAAGGGCACGTTGATCTATAAAGGTTCACCACTCCTTATCTATACTATAGTTCCTGAAGTATAACTTATTCTATTACTTCTGGCTATTATTTTTTGTTTACTGTTTTATCTCTTGTTTATTTCCTTCATCTGTTTGTTATCACCCGTAATTTTTGCAAAAAGGTTTATCTTAGAAAACAAGGAGAAAAAAAAAGTTAACATAAGTAAGCGATTTTCGTTACAGACATAAACAGTTCGAATACTTTGAAAATAACCAGAGCTTTTAATTTGACATATTAAACTGCCTTTCATTTTATTTGTATATATTGCAATAACATTTTTAAATTTGTTCAAGCCATTTAGAAAATCTTTTAGTGTTATTTTTCAAACTATTGCAAATTTAAAAATTTTAATAGACTATTTTTGGTGATAATCAAGTGAGAAATTTAGAGCAAATTTTTAAATTTCATTTAGTTTTTTTCTCTTTTGGTGGGATTTAAATTTTTTGAAAGTTCATGTTTGAAAGCTAAGATTGATTTTGTGTGAATCATACATAAAATTAAATGTTAAGAATGTGCTTGTTAAAAAAGCGTGTAATTATGTTTTCGATCAAATTTAAATTCATTGATTGTAAATATATTTTTAACATTCTTTTCTCTTCTTTCGGTAATCTAAGAGAGGATTTCGTGATAGGTTTAACCGGTTGTCTGAAATCAGAATTGGCTCTTGTGCCATAAACCAAAATACTCACTGGCTGTGATTGACAAGTACTTATGTTTCGTGTGATACATGAAGAAGTTGCAGGATTTTGTGTCATGACAAGTATACTCGTCATGAGTTGTGTTGTTACTTATGAATCCTAATCGACAGTAACATCAGATCTAGGTCCCCGAAATTCATCGCGGTGAAGGGCTGGATTTCTACGTCTATCGTTAGCCTTGGCTTTGAATACCATGCAGGTGACTGTACGATTTTGCTCAGTTCCACCCCAATTTTGAGGGAGAACACCGTGGGAGTGGACAGGGACCTCCCATCTCTCTTCTCCTTCCACCAACCACACGAGAGGACTTGTGGCTCGACGGCTATTTAGAGTACCTCCATGCCACGAAGGCACTATATATTTACAAACACCCGTGTCTTCTCCGGGATTCGAACCCAGGCCCTACGGCACCATAGTAAGCGTCGCTAACCACTATACTGGTTAGGTGACTCATGCATATCTTGTTATCGTGATATTTACAAGCAACTGTGTGTGTGACCAACCAACCTTCGTCACAAAAACTTATCTCTTACTTTATGGTGCCAAAAAATAAATCAATTGAAATTGTATATTCAAGTGACGAAAGTGATTTTGAATTTATTCATTACAGGTAGGTGAGCGCTTTGATTATGATGAGTAGCAGTGAATTATGTATGTGTATTTTGAAAACTTCTCCATGTACACAATGAGAAACTAAATGTTTTAAAAATATTCCAGTGTGTAATTTAATTATTTATTTTGTTAAGGAAGTGTACATTCTCATAAATTCATCTCAGCGTCACTAACTACTATACCGGATGGGCGGCCTCGTCATCTGTAAAAAGTTGTGATCATTGAATTGTATAATTTTTGAGAAAAACAAAACATATTCTCAAATTTTAAGATGTTTAGAATACTTTGTGGCCTAGCCGGAGTAAAACAAATAAAAAATATGAAAAATCGAAGATGAATCCACGTGTTCACAGGCTGAAACAGAGTATAAGTTCCCTTAACGAATTTATTTACGTGCAATAATACTTTTTGGATGTTAGCCTAAAAAGGGCAAAGGCAAAAATCGAAAGTTGATTTATGATAGAGTTCCATAGGTATAGCCATCCATGGGACAAATGTGTGACGCCGACCAAGTGCTGAGCCCAATGATAGCTACTGGCCGAAGTTATCTAGCTATCGAGTGGTCTAAATGCCAATTGTTCGATGTTTCTGAAACTGTAGGGTGCATCCCCCTAGAGGGGCGTGATAACTCTACGAAGGGGGCGAGCATATTAAAAAGTCGAAAACAAAAGATTATTTAAAAAATTATTAAGTTACTGAAAGTAAACAAACAAAACACATTCTGACATAATAAAACATAAAATACATATTTGTACTGATATAATACACTTATAAATGTTTTAGTACTGTACAATGTATTTTATAATTAATTTAACAATCCTAAGTTAAGAACAAGTTTAATAATTACCACTGATCCCATGGGCTTGCCATATATAAAATTGTATTCAAAAATGAACACTTATTTAGATAATTTGTACGGTTTGTAATTAATCCATTAACTGTTGATTAAAAGTTATACAATTCTCTCCCCAACACCATTGTTTTCCACGATGTATTGGGGGTAGGGGACAGGAATAAATAAAAATAAAATCTTCTCAGAAATAAGTAAATCCTTCGCAAACACTCTCAAGGTCCTTTTATTGCATTCCAAATCCTTCGGAATAGATTTAGAGATGGCAGTGTCTAGAGAACATCGTAATTCGGAAAAACTTATATATACGTCCGGACCAATTAACGTTTTGGCTGAACAAGACGTGTATATACTCCAATCGCACTTAAGAGGTTAAAGTCGTTTTGTAGCTTTAGCGTCAAAGTATAGTGTTATTGAATTCAATACATTGTTATTGTATGGAGCGAGGCGCGATGAAAAATACGATTGAATATTCTGTCGCAAATATTGAAAGTTTTTGAGAAGCACTGTGTTAGAATCATGCGCTGACATTATAGCAATGACTCAATGCCATGCTACGTAAATAATTGCTATTTTATTGGGGTTAGAAAGGCAAGGAGGCTTTCTAGTAAGAGGACTGTGTGTGATCAACTCTACAGCACCTCTCCAAAACTTCCTTAGTGTTAAGACAAGTAAAAAACATTTTAGCTATAAAGAAGGAAGTAAATCAATATGTGTTTAGATCTTCCAGTCCGGGAATTTTAACGGTTTCTAAAATTCGTAGATATCCTTAAAAACTCCAATGTGTATGCAATGTATGTTTATGTTAACCAAATGAATATCTGTGTTAGTAATAAAAGTGGAAATTTTATAGAATACCAGGAAGATGACTACAACCTTTCTCCATAACCTTCTTAGTATCAAAACAGGTAGAATTCAACGAGAAAAATCGACAAAACTCGGGTATTTAGTTCTAATGTAACCCAATTCCTAATATAACAACTGTAATGCGGATATGTCACCGTTGGATGCAGGAGGGTACAACAGACCGACGTGGTCGATCGCATCCACCTCAGTACACCACTTCACGTGAGGACAGGCAAATTGTGCGCATGTCAGTGACGGATCGCTCAGTCACATCACGAAACATAGCACAGCACACATTGAGTCTGTAACGCATTATTCAGTGTTCCGTGCGTACCATTCAACGCCGTTTACAGCAGAGTGGTCTGTCCGGCAAGACGTCCATTGCTTGGTCTACTGAAGCAGAACCACAGACGTCTCCGCTGCCAATGGTGCAATGAAAGAAGGATGTGGGGCAGAATGGAATGTGTGACGCCTCGCGTCTTCTGATTAACATGACTCCTATGTTCTTGACGGCCACGATTAATGGCAAAACCTTCCAATCCAAATACCAAGAAGAGAAACGGATCGAATATGTAAAATGAGATATACTATAAAAGGATAACGTGGCAAACCTAAAAGATAACATAAGATAGCATAGCGTAGCAGGCTCAGGAGTTGCAGCGTGTGCGGAAATCTGCCTGATCAAGAGCGTGACAAAGCTTAGTGTGAAATCTTTTGCGGACCAAGAATAGCCGCAAATTAGCTGCCCAGGATCAAGAATCTTCTTATATAAAGTTATAGATTATATTCTCTAGGTCAAGGGACCAGACTTGGAAAAGGTAAAGGTTAGATATAAGTAATTAGATAACAGATTATTTAGATAATTGAGATAGAAGATCTAATTGCGTGATTCGACTTAAATACGTGATTTACCCCAGCTCTGACTCACCTCTAATTACATTACAATTGTCAAATTAGAACTTAAGTATTATAAGTTACTTTCCTTAATAAAAGTTGTATTAAGAATTATGTCTCATCATTTTGATAATCCCACACACCTCTAGCTTACGCGGAACCGCTTGAACATGGTCATCACAGATGGCTATGTCTCAATGGCGCCCGAACGCGTTTTTAAATTCCAAGTTAGGTAATGTAGGTGGAAATATACCCACCTGAAATGTACTTTCAGGTCGGAGAATGTTGCTGAGTTTATCGAGTGCATCGATAACAATATTCAGTTACTGGAAAATCCCAAGTAATCTGCTGTCATGTGCTTACTTAAAAAGTCATCTCAGGGCCCAAGATTGTGTTCGATATTTGTCGCTTGTTAGTAAAATACAGCCACGGATTTTGCAGCTCAAAAGCCGAATTAGCGAAGGCTTTTCCCATCAAAAATAAAAGAACTACAGTCGGAGTTTTATGCATCACAACAGGGAAGAAATCAGGAGGCGACTGATTTGCATATATAGATTACTAAAAATAGAGAGAAGTTTAGATTAGAATGTCCCAAGCAGACTTAGTGGATCATATTTTAGTTCGACTCGAACCACACAGGTACAGGACTACGTGGAAGTCCTCGGAAATCCACAAAAATACGATACAACTTTTTAGAAGTCCTTACAAATTCGAAGAGAGATATTCTTGCAAAATTACAAAGTGCTATCATCAGAACCATAATATAGAAAGACGAGGTCAAAATGCGCATAGGATGCCCGACCTTTGAAGCCAATGGTAGAAACCCTATAAATTCTGGAAATAAGGAGTAGACCAAATGCAATGAGAAATGAGTTTTTACGAGAATAGCCGTCAAAATAATAGGTGGTTCGAGAGGAATAGATTTAATAACAAATTTGATCAAAGATTCAACAATAAGCGCTTCCATTTCGAAATGGTTTAAACAGATGTAATTTTAATAGAGGTAATTCCGTAGAAATGCGTCTTCGAGTGATAATTTCAATCGAGGTGATAGTAATTCGTGTAATGATTAAATATTGTAAAGGTTAATGACGCAACCGCGTGATGTTTATCAAGAGAGACAATTAGACTTTCTCCGATATGTATAGCACCCGCAAATCCCCACGTACCTATATACAACACATTTTTGAAAGCGCTATGTATCACCGGAGATAAATCTTTATATCGGAAGAGATATAGAAATATTTTTCTTATAAACAAATAAAAAAATCGAGCCCAGTACGAATGGAAAGAAGCGTCGTCGGCGTAATATCAAAACAAAACATTCCACAAATTTGCTGTACCGGTCACGTTATCGGTGGAACACCACGTATTCTTGTGTATAGATTTGGCTAAGTGCGTCAAGAATATATTAGATTTTAATCAAAAAATCGTTGAAAATTCCAGATTCTCAAATGTAAAATAAGGTGGTTGAACCAATTAAAGAGGTGAAAAAGTTGAGGGATGATTTATTCAAAACAAAAAATGGGGAAGTGGGAGAAAACAAAACTACAAAATTGTTAGCAGCTCTTTAAAGGGTTGGCTTCGCGACAAACCAGGTTCCTACCTATCTTATACCATGAAACACACGTGAGATAAACCCACCAGTAGCTTCAAGGCCTAAGTATTTAGATCGCACCAAGCAAGCAATGTAATAGATTTCTACATACAAAAATGCATTACAAGAGTGAAACGATTGTTCCAATTCAGTCCCCATGTATGCCACCGTTGTATTATGCAAGAAAAAATAATGGGTTACCACCGGATAATCCGGAAGCATATAGATTTGCAGTAGACTATAAGTACCAAATTCGATCACAAAGTATCCATGATAATTTTAATACCGTTAATAGATGATTTATTAACGAACATGTACCATATGTAACAATAATGTCATCTCTCGATCTAAGAAGTTGCATTTTCAAAATGGCAGTAAACCCCAGCGATATTATAGTTAAGACCGCATTTGTAGTAAAAGTGGCACATAAGCCGCTGATGCCATTCGGTTTATCAGGAGCAGCTCCTACCCTCAAAAAGCAATTGACATAACTTAAACCGGTGATAGGGAAGTTTGTGAGTGCTTACATGGATGACGTTATTATCGCGTCTTACTTCATTCACTCACCATGCTGAACATTTAAGGGAAGTTTTTTCGTTGTTAAAGGATGCAGGATTAACATTAAATAAGTGAAAAATGTAAATTCGCGTGCGATGAATTGAAATATTTGGGATTAATTATTAGTAAAGAAGGACCAAAACGATGAGTAATAAAGGTTAGAGCTATACAAGAGATGAAACCACCCCGTAACCTCAAAAAAAAGAGGTATCTAAGTTTTTAGGTATGTCCCAGCAGTGGTACGCGAAATTTATTAAAAATTATGTATACGGTGAGCCACTTATAATCTTAAACGAAAAATTTAAAAATTTGTCTGGTCCAATGAAGCACAAAAGGCGTTCGAGGTCAAGGAGGCGGTAAATAAAAGCGCCAGTTTTAAAATTACCAAATTTTCAGGAACCATTCGAGTTATTTACAGATGCCAGTTCGATTGGTTTAGAGCAGTACTCAAACCAACAAAACAGACCAGGGGCCGTATTTGCGTCACGTACACTGAACAACGCAGAGAGTAAATTATTACACAGTAACCGAAAGAGAATAAATCTAGCAGTAGTATGGGCGTTGAAACAAATTTAGAACATATTTAGAATATTACCAATAAAGGTAATAACAGATCACGCCGCATTACCACGCCTAACATGGCAAAAATTTATCGAGTAGGATGATTAGATGGGCACTCAAAGTTAGCAGAATTCAATAATATAGAATGGGAAACACAGACCGAACTCAAAAAATGCAGTGGCTGACATTCTTTCAAGGAATCCAATTAATAGTATAATTGGTGATAAATTAATTGTGCCGTAATCAAAGATTTGGTCTTACTTCGCGGAACAATTAATAGAGGAACAGAAAAAATGACCCAGAATTAGGTCATATATATAGATATTTAGAAAACCCGAAGATAACTTCCCGGTTAATGCAACGATATGTGAGAATTGGTCCCACGATTTCCGTTTAATTGAAGGATTATTATTTTATGCGAAACACGCAACGTCATTAGGTGAAATGCGTGTATACATTCCAAAATCTTTATGAATGAAATAATGAGAGAATTTCATGACAAGCCAATAAGTGGACACGTTTGGCAGATTTAAAACGTATCATCATAAAATCTGGACGTTTGTTATTTCCGTACATGAAAATTTATTGATCAATATGTCTCTACATGCCATATGTGCCAAGTTAATAACCATAAAAACGCGTTACCAGCCGGGGTCGGGTTAAATCCAATTATATCGAATTATCCGAATGAGATAGTGACGTTAGATTATTAGGCCCGTATCCTATATCGAGAATAAGACGTAACCGCTATATTTTAGTAATAACCGATCATTTCAGCAAATGGGCTGAAATTATAATTCCTTAAAGGCCTCATCTCTATAATAGCGATATACTTTTGATAACTTTATATCGCGTTATGGAGCTCCAATAAAATTAATAAGTGATAATGGTCCCTCAATTCTATATCCGAGATTTTTGAGCACTTAAGTGAAAGATTAGGCATAAGGCATGTGAAGACTGCTGCAGATCGACCACAAGCAAATCGGACTGAAAGAGTTAATCGAGATATAGTGCAAATGATTGCAAATTACGTTAATGATCAACATGATACTTGGGATCAATTCTTACGTGAGTTTGCTTACGCTATTCTTCGTACAGCGGTGAAATCGAAACAACGGGAAAACACCGGTTGAGTTATTTTAGGTCGAAAATTGATTACTAACTACTTCAAAAACTAGTTATGATAGCGGAAAAGCTCTAAATTCAAAAATTCAGGATATACAGAAAAAGCTTTAAAGAAGCTAGACTAAGCAATGAAAATTAAACAGGAAAGGTGGGAAAAATATTATAATAGACGTAGAAAGGACATAAAAATAAAGGTAAAATGATTGGGTTTTATTAGAAACACACCCTGTAAGTTCAGCTGCTAACAAAGTATAAAAGCAAATTTAAACAAAAATTTGAGGGACCTTATAGAGTCCTAGAAGTTAGAACTTTAACAATATTGTAATATGGAAATCGGGAAAAGAGATTAACAGTTAACGTAGATCAAATAAGAATATATCGTCATAGGAATGTGACGAGGTCGAATTAGAACAGGTATCCCAAATAGTATAAGATCAAGTCAGGAAACTAGCAAGTAATTTCTCGGAAAAGCACACCAAGGATTAAATGAGTCACAATATGGGAAAGAAAAATCTGTGTGAAACGTAGGTTAGAGGCAAAAGGGATTGGTAACCAATCAAATCAATACAAAAATACAGAGAGGACCCATAAAACAAATCACTGGTCAGATCACTACCCAGTTCAGTAGGGAATGAAAATAAAATAAAAGGTTTAAAAAATAACCAAGGAATTAAAAGATCAGGTATATCGGGGACAAGTGACCACAAAGAAAGTGGCAAAAGAAAAGGGGAATAATAATTATAATAATAAAAGACAAATGTCATCTAGTACTATTTCCAGAGATATAAAAAAGAGCAGGAGAGAATCAACTGAAGTTCCATTGAAAAGATCTCTATAATTTAAGGGCCACGACGGAGAACAGAAGAACCCCGACCAGCCAAGAACAAAGTTGGGAAGGCAAGGAAAGGACGACAAGGAAAGTACAGGCCTTACAACAAAAAATTTCCAGTGCAAACAGGGAATGAAGAGTGATGACACCTCATCGTTGAATGTGAACGGGGGGAGACCGAATATAAAAATCAGGTTGTATTGTTTCTTTTTTTTATGATCTTCCAACAAGTGGTCGGAAGAATTATTGCAAAGAAGGAAGTCTCGGCGGTGCTTTAAAAGTTATAAGCTGTCAAACACTACAATGAGTGTTCATTTAATTTTGGAATTTTTTGACTTTTTAAAAAATTTTTTCTGAAAAAAAACATTTGTATTCACACATTTGTTTACTTCGATGTATGACTTCGTGAGAGGGAAAATTCCTTTGGTTATTTGTTATAATGGTTTATTGAAAAATGTTTTGTAATTGTATAATATGTGTATATATATGTTGTTGTATTGTTACGATTATGAGGCATCTGGTTCAGGGAAACGCGGCGTAGTCAGGGCCCCAACAATAAAAATAAACGAGTTGCGCGGCTCATTGGGAGTTTTGTTGAAACCAGATGTAGGGATGGAGATAAAATTTTTGTGATATATAAATAAATTATGTAAAATTGATTAATATTATGGAAATAGATACTAAATAGTTTCATTTCAGGGAGACTGCCCCCTAAAAAATCTTGAAAAGTATAACTTCAAAGTGTTTCCAGGCTTGTTAAAAAAGGGGAGCAGAAGTACAGCCCATATGAAGTGTTAGATTGGGTCTGCGCACCAGAATGGTAGTTTTAAGTGTATAAATATTTTAAGTAACGAAAAAAGTAAGGAGAGAGGCAAAAAATTAAAAAAGTAATTATTAATGTTGGCCTAGTTATTGGGGTAAAATTTATTGTCACGAGTTTAAAATTAAATTGTATATTAAAATTCTAAGTTGAGTAATGAAAATTAAAGTCCAGATAAATTTTGGAAATTATAAAAGTAAAATTTAAGATTAAAATTGCAATGAAAATTAAAGTCAAGATAGATATTGAAATTATAAAAGTTAAAATTTAAGATTAAAATTGCAATGAAAATTAAAGTCAAGATAGATATTGAAATTATAAAAAGTTAAAATGAAGATTTAAGATTAAAATTTAAATAAAACTCAGAAAGCGAAGAAATTTAGAAATAGAATTTAGACACGTAATTTATTAAGGGCATTAGAACCCTAAGTAAATCACGTTTTTCTTCTTGAGGGGGTTTTGACGTCCCCGCGTCTTTCTGATTAACATGACTCCCATGTTCTTGACGGCCAAGATTAAAGGCAAAACCTTTTTCCCAAACCCCAAAACCAAGAAGAAAAGGATCGAATATGTAAATGAGATATACTATGGTACTATAAAGGGTAGCGTGGCAAAAACCCAAAGATAAATATAGATAATAGCGTAGCAGGCTCAGAGGTTGTAGTGGGAATCATTCTGATCAATAGCGTGACAAAGCTTAGTGGAAATCTTGCGTGACCAAGAATAAGCAGTCAAGAATTAGTGCCTTGGGATCAAGAATCTTCTTATATAAAGTTATAGATTATATTTCTAGGTCAAGGGGCCAAAACTGGAAAAGGTAATATTAGATATTAGTAATTAGATAACAGGATTATTTAGGATAATTGAGATAGAGGATCTAATTTGCGGGTTCGACTTAAATACGTGATTTACTTTTTGGGGTTGACTCTCACTTAATTAATAACAAAATTAGAATTTAAGTATTATAAGTTACTCTTAATAAAGCTGTATTAAGAATTATGTCTCATCATTTTGATAATCCCACACCCTCTAGCTTACGCGGAACCGGCAAGACATGGTCATCACAGGATGGCTATGTCTCAATAGTGACAAACTCGTGACTGGCATGGTTGAATCACTTATTCTAATTCTAGTGTCACTGAGCACCTGATGGGTAGAGGGGCTAGTGCACTTTAAACCTATAAAGGGTCGAAGTCTTCTCGTTGAAGAAGTCTGAAGAGGGGCTTTAATCACATGTGTCGTTCCAGTTATACTATCAGTTTTATTAAAATCAGTCAAATCCTTTTACATTCTCACAATTTTCTCTCTGCTGTCTAACCTATCACTCTGTGTATGCACACGCTCCTCAAATCTATCAAGGTTAAAATGTCTCACATAGATGTTGATTCAGCTCCATCAATCTCCAAGCAAGAATATTCAATTCTAAAAAATATTGTTTACCTCTCTCGGTATCTGTTATTTTCAGGCAGAAATTTGTGTCCCAAAAAATTAGTCATGTATGTATTTTTAAAAGACCAAAAGACATCCTCCGTTGTTTTTGCCAGTTATGGGCCTTTGAAAATCTACAAATGTAATGTTACAAACAAATGTTTATCTATGATATAAAACCATTAAATGATATTGTGGCGGCATCTTCATAAGCCAGTAACACTTTCGGATAGAGGTGATCACTTTTGTATAGTGGTTATGTTATGCGGCTACGGTACCTAGCGTCGCGGGTTCTTTCCTGCGGATTCACCTAATATTGGTGACCCTGGCTTATTTAAGAAAAACGTAACATTTAATCTGAGGTATTGCACCATTTACCCTCAACAAGAGCAATCAAAGTCGTCAGACCTACTTGACGCAGCAACCAAAGCATCAGACTCACTTGACGCAACACCACAAATTAACCGCAACAACTCAAACACTACACACGCTCGCCATAACAAAAATATCGTTTGCCTATCCACCGATTCACTGTTGGAGGAGTACTGTGACGGCATCTTCATAAACCAGTAACAACCTCAGGACACGGGTGAACACTTTTATCTAGTGGTAATGTCACGCGGATACGAACTCTAGAGTCGCAGGTTTTGTCCTCGGATTCACTTCCACAATAAAGATGCATATTAATAGACATAACTTCGAATTCACGATTCTTTCATTAAATACAATTTCACCCATACTGTATATTAAGAATTAAAAGTAAGTTAAGAAAACAATTTATTATTACGTGGAGTGTCTCGCACACCATTACTAGTATCTAGTTTCTTTCAAGGCTTTGGCGATCAATCTTAAGTGATAATACTGTCAACCACGTTTACGACAGCGTTCTTGTGAAACATTCGGATATACAATCGAAACAACATTTTCTTCTACATAAAGAGGTACTAAAGTATTGTTCAATAATTTGAGCTCAAACGATAAATCGCCAAATGTTATTATCGACTGGAAGCGAAAATTGCCAAAAGAAATCCTTACCAGACGTTTCCTGTTCTAGTTTTAAAAACAACTCAATGTCATTTCTTTTCTTTCTCACTTTTTCCTCAATATTAATTCGAAATTAATAAATTTTCGGCTGCTATAGAAGAAATATTTGTCTTTTTTCTAGAATAAGGCATCTTAGCAAAAATAAAAATATATCAAAACGAAAACCTATCATCCAAGCAAAGTTAGATGATTGGAGTATGTTTTAATCTCAAACATTATTTGTCGCTATTTTGGCAGCTTAAATGTGTTTTTCTACTTTATACGAGGGCTATTTTTAAGTAAGGTCCGTTGGCGTGTATAGTTCTCTACTTAGCGCCTCCGCCGCAACGGATCTCTACGTCACTCACCAGCAACCTTTGCGAACACACTCGAGCTATTTCCAGCTCCGTAGAAGTCGTGTAAGCTTCGCTGTGAGTCTTTAAAATGTTTAAGGTGATTGAATCGTGCGCCAAGAGTGAGATACGCCCTGTTATCCTTTTTTTGAATGCGAGAAACATGTCGGCTGCAGACATTCATCGAAAGATAACAGAAGTGTATGGCACAGAAGCAATGTGAGTGATAGCAAAGTTCGAAAGAGGGTCAAGAAGTTTAAAGAGGGGCGAACAAACGTCTATGGCGAAGAACAATCAGTCCAAGCCTCTGTAATCATTGATGATTTGATGCAAGCAGTTGAAACAAAAATTTGTGAAAACAGGAGATTCACGATAACCACTCTTTCATTGGAATTTCCCTACGTTTCTCGGTCGGTGGTGTACAAAATTGTGACTGAAGACCTCAACTTTCAGAAATTTTGTTCTCGGTGGGAACCCAGACTACTCACAAAGAGAAGAGTTTTGTCATTTCATTGGACTTTTTGATACGTTACGAGGAAAAGGGGGATGACATGTTGTGTCGAATCGTTACTGGATATGAAACATGGGTAACCCATATCACCCCGGGATCAAAACAACAGTCGATGGAATGGCGACACACATCCTCTCCCGTCAAGGTCAAAGCCGAACAAATGCTGTCAAAGCACAGGATTAAAGCAATAGTGTTTTGGGACCGGCACTGTGATTTGTGGTTGAACTTTATGTCACAATGAACAACGATCAATTAGGTGCCTACTGAGCAACTCTACGGAAGCTCCGAAGAGGATTGCAGATCAAATCTCTCGGCATGCTGTCCAAAGGTGGTTTGCTCCTCCACGATAACGCAAGGTCTTAAACTTCTCGAAAGACTCGGGAGTTGATCGAATCGTTTGGCTGGGAGGTTTTGGACCATGCACCATACAGCCCCGACCTTGGTCTGAGCGATTTCTGACTTTTCCGGTACCTCAAACACAGTCTTGGCGGGAAGTGTTTCAGTGACAACGAAGAAGTGAAAGCGACCGTGAACTCTTGGCTGTCCAACTAGGCGGTAGACTTCTTTAAAAAGGGTTTTCAAAGTTTAGTTTTAAGGTATGACAAGTGCATTAATAAACTCGGCAGCTATGTAGAAAAATAGGCAAAAGTATGTATAATCCTAAAATAAAGGTTTTTTGAAACAAAATATTGTCGTTATTTTTTTTTAAAAAAAACAAGTGGACATTACTTAAAAAACAGCCCTCGTACATTCAAACTGGACAGCCGAATGAAAGGGAAAGGATAAAAAACCCTGTTAGTGCCTTTTTTTCCGTCACGAAGAATGAGGAATTAAATTTTAATCGGAGATGTGGGGGAAATGACTTTAGTGAAATAGTGCATAAATTAAGTGGAAATTAAATAATTATATGTGAAAACTCTGTGTAAATTCTTTGCTAAAAAGTAAACCAAAATTGAGGCACTTATCAGTTATAAGAACCATAGGTTAGCGATATTTTGGTACTTGAGTATTACCGCAACTTATTGGCGATATTGTATGAAACGAAGCATATGCTTGACAATTCAGCGCATACGACACATGCAAAATTGAAGTTGCCAGCTTGTCGAGTTATCTTGAACGTTGGCGATTGTTCATAAGTAACGATTTTTTTGAGCTGTCGCCACCAAGATCATTGGCGATATTTTCCGAAAAGATACATTCACTAAAAACAAAATGACGGAATATAGGACTTCCTTTATTGATGTGTTTAGTTTCAAGTTCTCTATAGCTGATAAGTATGCAGCAGTTAGGTCTTGGAATAATCGTTATTGCCTAATACTTTAAAAGAAAACACATAACTATCTCTCTCAGTTACGAAATCGGATTGAATTTGCAGTGAAGTGAAAAAAAATGTTTTCTTCTGCAATCACTTAATTGATTTCATTGTGTAGCGTTAGATATCATTAAGAAAACATTAAGGAAAGAACTCTCATAAATTATTATTCTTAGATATACTGCACAGATCAGCCCTTTATGTGAACTCTGTAAGTAAAATTTAATAGGCCATAAAACTGGAATATAGACAGAAAGTTGAGAGACAGCGAGATTTCGAAAAAAGGTTGCATGTAGGAATGACGCGTCATTGATAGAAGAATTCCTTTGCTGAATTTATAAGGAAATGATAAACAAATAATCAATTTTCAAAAATTCCAGGATATAAAAAAAATATTAACGATTCCAAAACGAAATATTAGCACCAAATATTACGTATCTTATTTAGGTATATTTTACGTGTTATTGTTCAAAGATTCCTCTTGACGTGATTACTTGGTGGTTAAACAAATAGTACGCAATAGTAGCTAACTCGTATGCTTTTTCCTAAAAGGTGTTATTATCATCATTTGGTAGATGTACAAATTCGCATTGACCATGAAAAGTGGCGCAATACACAAACCAAACTCGCGCTAATTATTTCAGGCAGTGTCACATGAAACACGGTGACGTTTGGCAACATTTTCCTTGTTTGCAAAAACGGTCGATTGGATTTTGCACAAGGACTTTAATTTATTTCGAAATATTTGATGAAATGCACAGCTTTAAAATGAATTAACTTTTCGTTTTAAAATTTCAAATCGTTCATTTAAATTTCTAACAATTGCATTCTATCTTCATCCTAAGACTTGACTAATTAATGTCATCATACTGGATTATCGTGGAATGCTAAAAAATGAATTCTTACTATAATTTGACATCCTTTTTACATCGAACACTAAATGTGTGAGCAAAAGCAAAGTCACATATCACTCGCATCTTAATAATAAGAGCTGTTGCATTACCAAATGCTCATCATCTTCTATTTTTCAAAAAAAAATTCAGTTAAACGCCTGTGTGATTAATAACTTCTACTTTTTTAAGTCACTACAGAGAGGAAAATACCGCATGATTCTCTAGCTAAGCATACCTACTTCGAATGACCCCGGGGTACCCCAGTGATCCTTCTCTATTTTCGACCCTCCATCTTGTCATCTATGTTCTCCTTTTCTTCTTTTCCCGTCCAGACCACAGACCTATGAATGTTTGGCGCAGTATAGCCAAAACTGGCTCTTGCGCCATAAACACACAAATTCACTCACTCACCTGCTTCGAATTCACTCGATAAACCTTATTCCCTAATTCTTCCACATTCTATAAATTCCTGAGCTATCGTTGTCCTACCTAAAACGCCAAGTAAACTCGCCCCTTTATTTTATTTCCACTGCTCAACTTTTCCGTTTAGAGATGCTAGAGAATTTTAATTAGATTTATCATATTGATTTTTGGTTTCGGTATTCGACTATTATATGACCTCTCAAGCATGTAATAGTCAAACTTTAAAACAAACGATGTACTTTAGTTCGCCTTTGCCGCTTCAAATACAGAAAATTTCTCTTTCTGTTAATTTGGAATGCATTCGTATGTAGTTAGGTTAATTTAGTGTGAAATACTTTTAAATCATGTTTGTTCTTAATTAAGGATATTTTCATGAATATTTGTAATTTCTCTGCTTCATTAACATAGTCCGTTGAAAACGTAATTTTAGGTGATTTCTTATTCCAAATAATAAAAAAACTTTGTTAGTCTTATTCTGTTTCTATCGTTTTTTGAATCTCGTTTGATGCTTTTTCCACTTTCACTAACATTTTGAATGTTTGATCAGAATTGTATACATAGCGAATCGAGATTTAAATATAAATATATTAAAGTAAAAATTAAAGAATAGTAATTAAGTTCTTAGGAATCTGTGTGTGTAATAAATAAAAACATTTAAAAATCAGCTTAAATTATTTGAATTAATTACATCCGAATGCTATTGCATGTCGTTATTTCTTTCTCTAAATAATATCTGTATCATAGTGTTAAAATCCCAAAAAAAAATTTTTTTATTAAATACATGTATATACTGAATGGGTTTAGACAGCTTAAAAAGTATCTTCATTAAACATACTTGTATAGATTGAGTGTAGGAAGAAATCGCATTCAGGTTTGCGGAAACGATAGAATGAAAATATTTTATCTCATTAATTGAAATAGTTTTATGATTAGATCTAAATATATAGGACCAAATATATGTACTACTTACGAGCTAAATTCATTGAGAATTGTAGAAAATCTCGAGGTTTTTCTCCTTCATTTCGAGCGTATGCGTACTCTGAATCAAGATGGCGGCGATTACTGCAACATTTATTATCTAACTGTTGTAGTTATTTGTTAACCTGTTTTAAAGAACATTGTTTCAAACAACAGTCATTTAGTTTTAGAATTTTCGCTAATAATGTACTTTGACTGTTGTGATAATGTTTTGTTTCAACTTAATTGTTACCAAAGTTATTGTTTAGTTCAATTATTGAGTTCCACATTTACTAGTTTATGCATAGGGAAAAGGACTATTTTACTTAAATACATCTTAAGAAATTTTCATCACAAATTAACTCTTATTTTCAAATAATTACGAATTCCACACAATTAACAGAACACTGCCTTCAACAATCTACGCGTTTCCATAATTTACCACACACAACAGTTTTAAAAAGAAACAATTTTAATAGTTCACAGGAAGTTTCCAATTAGATGAAGATGTAATTAAAATATATATTAAAACTTTTTGAATTCATTTCTACTTATATATAAACTTATACTTTTCTGGCAATTATATACACTCATAGACAAAAAAATAAGCGCACCAAGAAGGAGTCGTCAAAATGTGACGAAATTTTACATACGTGATAATTACTTTGACATAAGTAAATGATTAGAGAAAATCAAAAAGAGAGAAAAAGGCAAAAGAACGGGGGATTTAATACCCCGTTAACCCCATCTTTTATATAATATCGCAAAGGGTATGATCGGGCGTTGTGGCCAAATTCTGTTTATGTCTTGAGACATTTCCCATATTTGCTGAACCTTGCCCCTGGGTTTTTTTCCCAAAGGGATGCCCCCGTCCCAAATGTGAAATGCTCGATTGGAGACAAATCTGGGTATCGGGGATCCGGGGTTTTAAAAGTTGGACAGTCTTTTGGGTATCCCTTTCCGTGTAAATAGGCGTTGATGGGTGGACGTCAAGGGCAGCAAACGTAATAGGTTCCGTGATCCCAAATGTCCTTCCGCCAGGCGCATTCGTATGGTACGAGAAGACACAGGGGCCCCTAGTGAAGGTGCTACCTGTACCTGGCAGCGGTCAATGAAGAAGTAGGCTGTACGCGGCATTTCTTACGATGTGGTGGTCTTCTCGACGACTGCTCTCTCGAGGGTGTCCTGAGCCTGGTCTTCGTGTAAATGGCATCTCTAGGATCCACTGGTCCCTACACTTCCTCGCAAAACAATTAGAGCGGCCTAATTGATGAGCTACTCGCCTAACTGAGACCATCCAGCTTCCATCATGCCGATGATTTTCCCCCTCTCTAACTGCTACACTACTCATATTGTCTTCGAAAATGGCGTAATGACATGTCTACCTCATCTCTTCATTTGTAAACGATTCAGCACTGTCAAACAAGCTTTGGTTACCTGTTTTACACCACGGAGAACGAAGTTAAACGCCCTCTATCGGCTATACATAATGCGTAATCATGCTGCGTTTCTAATCATTTGCATACTCCCCATCATGCACCTTCATGCCAAGTTTCGTTACGATACCGCAATTATTTCTTGGTGCGTTAATTTCTTTGTCCATGACTGTATATTGATTTCCTTTTTTCCTATGTTGCAATCCAGCTAGTACTACTTTATTATCGGAAGTGTCTTATAGCTAACTAGCCTACTGAAGCTCATAAATGACTTATCAATCAGAAGTTTTTCAACAACTCTTTGATCATTTACTAAAAAATAAATCAATGATTCCATACCTAATTAACAATTCCTAATCTTTTGACTAAATTCCACTTTTTCAACTGAAATTGTATCGTAATGAAACCCTCATTTAATATTTAAGCATTAAAAAATACCTTGGAATTAGAAGCTGTCATAACCAACCAAAAGGAATAAGATTCAATAATTTAGATTATGTGATGACTACTGATTTCCATTAACTGTTTGTATATTAAGTACCCGAATAAATGATTAAATTGAATATTCAAAAGAGAGCTTGAAACATATGTTTGATTGTTCTGTTTGTGTTGAACTCTACTTTAAAACTTTTATTTGCTTGTGTTTTAATATTTGTTCATAATAGAAAATAAAATATTTTTTTAGGATTTCCTCAATTGACATCATATCATATAAACTTAGATCAGCTTTCTTGCTAAGCAAGCGTTTCTCAAACTGTGGGGCGCGCACCCCTCGGGAGGCGTGATAACTCTTCAAGGGGGCACGAGCATATTGAAAATTCGTAAGCAAAAGATTATTTTTTAAAAAAATATTAATTTGCTCAAAGTAAACACAAACAAATTACATACTGACATAATTACACTGATTAACATAACTCACATAATTACACACATTTACACTGATGTAATAACCTTATAAATGTATCACACAGTATATACTGCACACAATATTTTATAATTAATTTAACAATACAAAGTTAAGAACAAGTTTAATAATTACCAGTGACCCATGGGATTGTCATGTATAAGGTTATGTAGAAAAATTAACACTTATCTTGATAATTTGTGTGGTTTATAATTAACTGAAAAGAAAAAGTTACTCGTTTTGCTCCCCAATGCCACCGTTTTCCATGTATGCATGCGTATGCCATGTATTGAGGGGGAGGGTTAGAGAAAAGGAATAAATAAGCGAATCCTGTGAAATAAGTAAATCCTTCGCAAATACTGTCAAGGGCCTTTCATTATAATCCAAAACCTTCGGAATAATTTTATGGATAGCAATGCACAGAAAAGATCGTTACTTCGGAAAGACGTATATATACGTCCGACACAATCAACGTTTCGGGTGAACGAGACGTTTATATACGCCGGTGTCACTTACGAGGTGAAAGTCGCATTGTAGCTTTATTATAAGGACATTGTTATTATAAGGAAGAGGGGCGCGATGGAAATCATGATTGAATTTTGGGTGGCAAATATTGAGAGTTTGAGAAGCACTGTGCTAAGCTGATCCGAGAATGTCAGTATTATTACTCATGTTTTAGAAAGTATATATGTCTCACAGTATAGTGCACAAAATGACATAATTCATTTATTTTGTTATCCGTTGTGCAAAGAAAAAAAGTAAACATACTGCTGATAGTACCTTTATTACATCTATTTAAATCCTTTCCACATATGGTTTTATTTTCCAACCACTACTAACCAAAACCATACCATTTCTCATACCATCTCATGGCGACGGTAGCAGAGTGATCATGGGGCGAACTAGTAGCCGGCGTTGTCCAGACTTGTGATCGAGTCCAAGGAAAACTGAACACCCACTGAATGAAAGACCTAGCATGACCTTTCTTGAAAAAAATTGTCAATATTTTTTTTCAAGAAAAAGGCACCTCTTGCCCAAGCTTACCGGAAAAAAATATGGAAATGTAATTCGAATCCAATTCACCGTTTGTAGTAAGAAAGTATTCATTTAATTACAAATGATTCAAATTTTCATGATTACATTTCTTTGCAAGTATTAAGTTTCATTGAAATTGGAGTACATATTAACCCCAAAATTTATTTATCGCCATTTCGGTGCATTCTACCAGGTACTTGTTCATTCCAATAATTGTATGCTTGAAATTGGTATTGAATCTTTGATAAAAATCTTTAAAAAATAGGAGTCCTTCTCGGTTATAGGATCATTAAGTGGTTGAGTAGTCGCCAAGTAGAACACTTGCGAAATTTTCCGATAAAATGCATTTACCAGGAAATACCAGACTGCCTTCTCGTGCTTTGTAAGTGGTCATATAAAAGTAACCCCTTTTCATCAGGGTCAGAAGATATTCCCGGCGTGCTACTGGTGTTATTAAGAGCTGGTCTCCCCTGCCCAGATTGTGGCCACGGTAGCCGAATGGTATAGGTATCGGATCGTGGCTTGCCTTGTCACGAGTTCGAAACCAGTACCACTAAAGACCCGCCGTGTAGGTCAGCGATGCACGTTAAATCTGTCATGAGCTGAAACGTCCTCCCGTTGGTGTGGTGTGGTAGTTAGGAGGGGTGCCAGCTCAGGTGTCGTCCACGTCACTTGACCATGGTTCAACAATACGTGGTCCGTCACCAAAAGCCCTCGTGTAACTAAGCAGTGCGACGTTAATAATCAATCAATCCCCTGCCCACATTCTGACTTTTGGATTCTAAAAAGGACGAGGTCCTTCAGGACTCCTCTTCGATTTTTTGAGTTTAATAGATTAATGGTGCTTTGCTGGACACAATCTGGGACTAGCAACAACAGCTAAAAGAGCGATGTCGGAACACGAATAGGCGAATTTTCTAGATGTTTCTTGTGTTTGTCTTCGTAGGCTTTCATTAACAAGTCGAGGAATAACACAGGACGTGTCCTTTCTCTCAGTAATGGAAATTTGGTCAAACGAAATAATATATTTTTTTGCAGGTATCAAATTTATCTGTGAGTGTATTGAATTTTAAAAATCATTGTGTGGAAAATATTAGGGAAAGAACTATCATATGCTTTGGTTCGTATAAATTAAAGAAACTAGAAAATGTTCTGACACACACACTTCAAAGAGAACGCCAAAAGTACAATTGTGTAGATCTTCAGAATGAGACACACACACACAAAAGAAGGCTGTTAGATGTGTGTGTGTTATGCGAAATTGCGGAGTAAAACAAAAAGGTTAACAAAAGAAAGCAACTTCACTAAATTTACATGTACAACAGAGACAAACAATCCTTTTGGAAAAATTCTAAGCCATAAGTAAAGCATTAATGCCCCCATAGGGAAATCAGTAACAACAAATATTAAGTGGCGTCCATGTTTTGAGCGTCCTCACTAAAATATCCTCTTGGCGTGTTTTTGGCAACTAACCAAAATAGTAACGATAATACTAATTGGTAGGACTTTTACAATGGTGCTATTACCATTATTTAGGTAGAAGTGTTATCTCCTGGAAGTTGGTACAGTTTCAACCAAATTTAAACCAATAATTTTACGCAATATCACACTGTTTCTCAATATTTTAATTGTTCATAAGATTTTCACTTTCTCGCTAATTTACATGAAAATGTGCCAATGAAACTCATAGATTCCAAGCAAATTAATGGTAAGATTTAAAATACCAATTCGTTCACTAGCACTTGTATTAGTATTATTACTCAGCCAGGCCGTCATATTGTACTGCAGCAAAACAAATTCTTAAAGAGATTTGGCGTCCTTTTATACCCAGTCGCCAAATGTGTGGTCTAAGCAGAATGCAAATATGGCACACATCTCTCGGCCAATATGAACTTTTTTCTCCTGAAAAGGCCTCGTTAAGAGCTGCTATTTTACAAAATGTTCATGTTACATTTTTCTAAAACTTTCGATAGAAAATTTTTTTTTAATTATAATTGCTGTTCTAAATCACGAGACGAGCTAAATGTCTCACGATGCTGCTAGGTACACTTGCCTCAAATTTTCCAGAAAGCTTGGTTGCCGAGGTAGCCTTGTCGTCAAGCTATCGGATCTTTACTGTCTTGCACGAGTCCAAGCCTAGTTTCACTAAAGACCAACCGTGAAGGGGAGAGATGCACGTTAAACATGTCGAGAGCTCAAACGTCCTCCCTTTGGCATAGTGTGGTAGAGGAGAGGAGGTGCCAGCTCAGGTGTCATCCTCATCACTTGACCTTGGTTCAAAATGACGAGGTCCATCGCCAAAAGCCCTCGTGTAGCTGAACAGTACGACGTTAATATTCATTCACTGAAGAAAATTTGGATGCTCTAGAAAAAAAAAAATCATTTCATTATCTTTCCTCATTACGTACATTTTCTTGTAAAAGTTTTCCTATCTGCGCTTAAAGTTGAGTTATCCTGTTACTTCTTGGATTGTTTGGTTATCAAGTTAGAAGCTTGTAAATTCTAACTTTTATCGTGTTATTTCTCTCTCCCTTCAGTGATCCATTTTTCAGTAATCAATCTTATTATTTTGAGCTTACACATCTCATACTTCAACGATAATTTTCAGCATATAACTTTTAGCTAAAACAGTGCTTCTCAAACTTTCAATACTTGCAACCCAATTTTCAATCATATAATTTTCATTGCTCTCCCCTCCATAAAATAGCAATGTATTGATTTCAAAAATAACGTACTAAAAGTTACATGCTAAAGCTACAAATGACTTTAATTATAAACAGTACAAATTATCAAGATAAGTATTAAATTTTGCTTATAACTGTATAAGACAAGCCCATGGGAGTCAGTAGTAATTATAAGTCTTGTTCTTAACTTAGTACTGTAATAATAATTAACTTAGTATTGTTCTTAACTTAGTATTGTAATAATAATTAACTTAGTATTGTTCTTAACTTAGTATTGTAATAATAATTAACTTAGTATTGTTCTTAACTTAGTATTGTAATAATAATTAACTTAGTATTTTCTTAACTTAGTAATTAATTATCAAATACATTATGCAGTGCAGATGCATTTATAAGCATACTAGCCGTTACCCACCCACTTCATTGTGTATTTCACGATGTTGTATAAATATATACTTTTTACGTATACATAAATTATTCATATCTAGCATTAAGAATTCGATTCTATTGAAAAACATATTTATAGCTGTAATTCTCGCCACTTGATATAAAAATGACAGAAATTATAATTTCTAATTTCCATTAATATCTAAAATAGAAGTAGAAACATTTTTTGCGCTCACTCAACCCAATAATCAAGTGGATTTCCGCCATAGCAACTTTCTCTCTCAGTAGATCTCTACTCCATAAAATAAACATGCGCGCTAAATTTCAAGTCTAAATCTAGTAGAGCAAAAACGGAATTTTTATTATCAATACGCCCCATAACCCCGTTGAGAGCTTCCTTCCCAGATTTGAATTCAACAAAAGAAACATGCAAACCTAATTTTATTATTACAGTCCTACAACTTCGAAAATGGAAATCTTGTCTATCAATACGCCCCAGTAACTGCCCCCGCTTACCCCTGGAGGTGATTTCCGTAAAATCCATTCTTAGTGGAACTCCATTCAACTAAAGAAACCAACAAATTTCAAGTAAATGGGTTAAATTCAAAAATAGGAATTTATTAACTCCCCACTCCCTAAGGGGGGGAGGTCGGTTTTCTCAAAACTCTTTGTTAGAGGTACTCTATTCCATGAAAGGAACATACCTTCTAATTTTCAAGCAGATGGGTCCAAAAGTAGAAAAACAGAAATATTTATCTATTACGCCCCTTAATCATCTGCAGTGCCCTTTGTGCATCAATTTCCCCCAAACTTATTTTGTAGCGAGTCTCTTCTCCATGAAAGGAATCTGCTTTTCAAATTTCAAGACTGTTCGTCTAAAAGTTTAAAAATGGAAATAAATATCTGTAACGGCCCTTAAACCACGCACCGCCACTTAGGAAGCGATTTTCACAAAACCCATCTTATAGCGGGTTGCTCAATGAAGGGAATCTGTTTACTCATTTGCAAGATCTTACGACTAATAGTTTAAAAAAAAGGATAATTACCTATAACGCCCCTTAATTTACCGCAAACGCCACTTGGAGGTCAATTTTCTCAAAAGCCCATTTCGTAGCGGATATCTACGCAGTGAAAAGTATCTGCGTAACAAATTTCAAGACTGTACGTCCAATAGTTTAAAAATTGATATAATTATGTAGAACGTCACTTTGGCCCCCGCAATGCCACTTGGAAGTTAATTTTCACAAACTTATTTTGTAGCGGATCTCTACTCTATGAAAGGAATCCGCTTACCAATTTTCAAGACTGTACGTTCAATATTTTAAAAATGGAAATAATTATGCATAATGCCCCTTGGAGGTAAATTTTTGTAAAAATCATTTTGTAGGGGATCTCTACTCTATGAAAGGAATCTTTGTACCATGTTTCAAGACTGTACATTTAATAGTTGAATAATTGAACTAGTTATCTATAACGCCCCTTAAACCCCCGTAACGCCCCTTGGGGTTCAATCTCTTTGAAAAATACGTTCTTATCTGATGTCTACTCCATGAAATGAACCTGCCTACCGAATTTCATGTCTGTAGGTTTAATAGTTCCGGAGATATCGTGATTAGTCAGTGAGTCCCTTTTCTCCTTTATATACAACATATAGATCACTTAGAACAGTGTTTCTCAAACTGTGGGGCGCGCCCCCCTGGGGGGGCGCGAGCATATCGAAAATAAAAGGTTAAAAAAATTAATTTACTGGAATGAAAAAACAAAAACAAAATACTTTCTGATATAATAAAAAAATACAGATTTACTTTGATATGATTTATATATATCATCTGGTGAAAAAAGGTCATCAAAAATAAAAGATTCTATTTTGAACGCTCATTAGCTATCTTTGATCCTGTAACTAAATAAAAAAAATATTTTGTTTGCTTTGCTGAAATCCTACGATAAGAGATTTTTTTATTACGTTTCTTTTAACCTAAAATATTACTTTCGCTGGCTTTCTCTCGAACTTACTGGTATGGTTATCTGCATCCCTTTTTTTAGGGAAGTTGTGTAAATTATATAATTCTGTTGCGCTTTTTTTTCACAATGTGAAAGAGTTTTATGATACATGGATAAGCATATTGAGCACTTTGAAGGATTAATTGTCCAAGATTTATTTTTTATGAGTATACTGAAACATATAATACAAAATCGTTAATTCTGGGAGAAAACTGTTTATTTGTTACCAATGACCTTGACAGAGAATCCTCTAATATGACAGTCTTAATGGGCTAAAATGAATTAAAACATATCTCCTTTTCTTGGGATGGCAAACGTTTTTAGAATCTTAAGGTACTTGTTTAGACCGAGTTCCCGGCAATACCACTATTTTTCAAAAATATTTTCTTGAACATGCTGCATTTTCTTCTATGAATAACGTAGTGGTTTTAATTGTGATGTTGTACGAATGATTATGGTTTATAAATGTAAATGAGCAGAATATAAAAAAAAAAAAAAATTGGGCATCTGTGATCTCTCTGAAAGGAAATTGAAGCTGATCAAACAAGGGAAACACTTGCTGAAATAATGCATATTAATCATGTTAGCGAAAGTAAATTTGAGAAAAGCAATAAAGACGAAACGAAAGGAAAATTTTCAATAGCTACATTAAGAACTTTATCAAGAAAATATGAAGCCATAAGTGTAACTCAAAATGCACTTCACCCTGTCAAAAACACACAAGCAAGAAAAAGTTCAACAGGATATTTGTCGATCACCCAAAGGACATTAAAATTACAATAACGTGAACAAATGTGACGTTTTGCTGCAAATAACTTTCCTGTAATGTTAGCAAAACGTGTCTGTAATTTTGTCCTTTTTTAAAGGGTCACGCACATTTGGAACAATTTAGTTCAGTTTATTGGATATTTTCTCAAATTATAAAAAGACAAATAGAAATTCCTTGAAATAGGTAAGTATATTTTCTTTTAGTTAAATTACTCACCAGAATTGCGATTTTATCTTGTATATTGAAAATAATTATAAAAAAGATTGGGGTGCATCACTCCCGCGACCATTAACGTTAGTATCGAGTGCACCACCTGACCCCGGGCTTTCTCTCTTTAAATATTAAAAAAATAACCCCTTTGGGTTATTCATTGGAAATTTTTATATTCTTTTTCTTATTACTTAACACTTATCCTAAATGCTAATTCTGCGAGGCTTAAAATTACAGTTCATTCAAAAGTTTATAATATGAGTATTCATTTCAATAAATCTTTTTACATTTTGTATACATTGTCATGCACTTGGTTTTACTCCCCTTACAATTAAAATTATATCAAAAATAATATATTATCATTTTAAAAAAATAAACTCGTGTTGGGATTGGGTACTTAAAGCCAGTATAAGAACAAGTTTAATAATTATCAATGACTTCCCTCATGGGCTTGTCTTGCAACAAGTTTTTAAAAGGAAGGCAAAAAATTAGAAATTGACACTCAGAGTTATTTTTTGATATTTAGTTTCAGATCTAGATTTTGTTTAAAGTAGCCATCGCAGAAAACCCGGATTCCCAAAGGTATGATTTTAAAATGGTAATATTTATACGAAATGCTTTTGTTTTCAGTGCAGAAAATTCAGCACCCACTTACTTCTATCCAGAATTAAAGAGTGATTTATTACAAAATTGCCCATTAGTTTCGTCACTGGATGTGAAATCGATGAAGATCTCTTTTCGGCAGTTGGGGCCCTTCTGAAGTATTTTGAAATGGACCCCCTAACCCATTCGTAACTTGCTATCAATTTGCTTCGTCTGTGCTTGTTGATGTTGTATTATCGTCGAATGCTCGCTGTGATTTAAAAAATATCTATGATTTTGTTTTTAATCCACTCCCGTAAATATTAATACCATGAATTACAATTAACGCATGAATTATGAAATGTACATTCAAGAGATTGGTAGCTAATCGTTTCGGCCAAGACTGACTAGAATTGTACGAAGTACGGCATTTTACATGTTTTTTGCAGACGTCTGTTAGGTTGCCTAGACTCACTGAACGTTCGCGGAATGCCAGATGTAATGGAAAGATAAAGAGCAACATAGATTAGGCTATTTTTTTAAAGACATTTGTACTTTTAGAATGGATCTTGAAGGAAATAAATCTTAATTAAATATTATTCTCAGTCTGTTTCAATTTAAAAAATTAGAAAAAAATAAATAATTAACCTATTACTTAAAAGTATAATTTACTTAAAATATATATTACTTAGAGTAACATATATAAAAAATTTAATACTTATCTTATTAATACTGAATTAAGAACAAATTTAATAAGTATTGGACTTCCATGGGTTTGTCTTGTAGAGCAAATTTTTATAGTTTTTAGAAATTGAGTTCTTTTTCTATATTTAGCTGATATCTATATTTTGTCTTTTAAGCAGCCACCGCATTTTGCTATATGTTCCAATTTAAAAATTAAAAAAGGAAAAATAACATAATAATTTTCCTATTACTTATTTTTTTTTTGCTTAAAGTAACATATGCAAAATTTAATACTTATTTATTAATTTGTACGGTTTTTTAATTAAGATCGTGTATTGTAGCTTTAGCGTCAAAGTGCTTATTATTGCATTCAGTAATTTATTAATGTATAAGGGGGCGCGATAAAATTGTGATTGAAAAGGGGGCGCCAGTATTGAAAAAGTTTGAGAACATGCTTAAGTCAATTTTCTCAAAACCCATTTTGTAGCGAATTTCTACACCATAAAAGGTATCTGGGGCCAAATTTCAAGACTGTAAGTCTAATAGTTTATAAATGGAAATGATTATGTATAACGCCCCTTAGGTCCCCGTGCAATTTGGGATTTGATTTTCAGAAAACTCATTTTGTAGCGGATCTCTACTCTATTAAAGGAATCCGCTTACCAAATTTCAAGACTGTACGTCCAATATTTTAAAAATGGAAATAATTATGTATAACGCCCCCTCAGCGCCCCTTGGAGGTCGATTTTTGTAAAAATTATTTTTTAGGGGATCTCTACTCTATGAAATTAGTATGTGTACCTAGTTTCAAGACTTTACATTTAATAATGGAAATAATTATCTATAACGCTCCTTAAAGCTCCGTAACGCCCCTTGGGGTTCAATATTTGTGAAATCCGTTCTTAACTGATCTCTACTCCATGGAAGGAGCCTGCCTACCAAATTTCAAGTCTGTAGGTTTAATAATTCCGGAGATATCGTGATTAGTCAGTGAGTGAGTCGTTTTTGTCCTTTATATATATGAAGATTATATCAATGTAACTGTATTTTACTTCTTTATTAAGTCAGAATGTATTTTGTTCTTCTTCCTTTCAGTAAATTTTCAATTTTTCAAATCTTTTATTTTTGACTATTTGATATGCTCACGCCCCTCTTGTAAGGTGATCACCCCCCTCCCTCAGGCACGCCCTACAGTTTGAAAAACGCTGAGCTAAAAGATGTATTTTTTTTTCTCAAATGCTTTCTATGCAATTTTGCTCTGTCAAGTTCTTTTAAATTATAATACATAGAGAAATGATATCTTTATAAATATTAATAATTATCTTGCTTCATTAGCATTATCAGTATTAAGCATTATTCTAAATTTTGAATATGTAAACATCGAAATAACACTAAGTTTAAATTTCGTGAATTATTTATATTAAAATACTACAGTATGTAGTTACTTCCTTTTAAAAAATTTTGAATATTAGGAAAATTTTGCAAATTAAATTTTTCTTTCTTCCTTTTTTTTTTTTTATTGAAAATATATAGGAAAGGGCTTAGAAAGTACAACGTAACTTAACTAAACGTAATTAAATTGATTGATTATAGTCAGAAATGACAATCGGTTCTTGCGAAAACAACAGATTGAAAATATTTTATCTTATTAATTAAAATAGTTTTTTATGATTAGATCTAAACACATATAAGAGCAAATATATGTACTTACGAGCTAAATTTATGCAGAATTGTAGAATTCTTGAGATTTTCTTCTTTATTTTGAACTTATGCGAACTTTGATTGAAGATGGCTGCGAGTATACTGCAGAATTTAACATCTAACTGTTGTTGTTCTTTGTTAACCTATTTTAAGAAATATTGTTGGAAACAACAATGATAGTTTCAGAATTTTTGCTAATAATGTACTTTGACTGTTGTGAGCGTGTTCTGTTTAAATTTAATTGTCTCTAAAATTCCCTATTTAATTTATTTATCGAGTTCTATGTGTTTTGGCAAAAATCACATTTACTAGTTTATATATTACGAAGAAAAAACTATTATACTTAAATATACCTTAATAAAGTTTCATCAACAATAAATTCTTTTTCGCAAATAGTGACAAAGTCCTCACAATTAAGAGAACACTGAGATATCTCTCTCAACGATCTATACTTTTCTATAATTTACCACACCTTACAATTTTTAGAAAAACAATCTTAAAATATCACATGAAGTTTCCAATCAAAAGAAAATGTTATGAAAAAATATTCAAAACTACATTTATAAATGTTTTGTTGTTTTTGAAGACATTTCTCTTTAATTTTTTAATTGATACTTTTTTCGGCAAATACTTCTTTAACCTCGTTTGAGTGGTAACATTTTACACGCTGCAATCCGCTTAGTATTATTTTAGAATAGGAAATGCCTTAACGAATAGAATACTTGAATCTTGCCAGTCTACTTTTATCTTATATGGTTAATCAAACAGACGTTTCCCAACAATTTTCTGATCATTTACTAAAAAATGAAATCAGAGATTCCTTACCTAATTAATTTAAGATACCTAATCATTTGATTCATTGTCACTCCTTCAACTTAGATTGCATCCCATTGGAACTTTCACATAATATTTAAGCATTGAAAACATGGACATTTGGAAGCTAATCGAAAAAATATTCAAAAATTTAGAGTTATTGGTGACTATTGACCGATCGACAGCTCGCATATTATATATCCTCAAAATGATTAAATTTAAATTTTCAGAAGAGGACTTGAAACATTAATGTTTTTTTTTAAGACGCTATTATAAGTTTCACTTGTATGTAATGGAATCTTTGGACTCGAATTTTACCCAATTTAAAAGGTCAGATTGATAAAAAATTTTGCACACTTGTTAAAGACCAATGACAATACAATAATTTCCAAATTTTGTTTCTTTATCCTGATCAGAGGTACGTCAAAAATAACGATTTTACGGATTTCGAGATTTGGCGACTAATTCATTATATATCGTTTCCAGATGTGGCGACATTTTGCATGTACCATTTCCAAATTTGACGACTAATTTCAGACATGACGACTAAAAGACTCTACCCCTTAAAAAGATGCAACCTTAAAAATGAAAACGCTTGTTATTAATACAAATAAAACAAACAAAAAGTTTTCTTTATGTGAGAAAAGAGAGGGTGGGTGTATGTTAGAAATTTTTAACATAATAAACGATCTAGTTTTCTTGAAAATGGAAATAAAAAAAAAAACACTCGTGCACGTGAAAAAAAAATTCTATGAAAGGAATCTTTGTACCATGTTTCAAGACTGTACATTTAATAGTTGAATAATTGAACTAGTTATCTATAACGCCCTTAAACCCCATAACGCCCCTTGGGGGTTCAATCTCTTTAAAGAAAAATACGTTTCTTATCTGATGTCTACTCCACATGAAATGAACCTGCCTACCGAATTTCCTTGTCTAGCGGGTTTAATAATAGTTCGGAGATATCGTGATTAGTCAGTGAGGTCCTTTTCTCCTTTATATACAACATATAGATCACTTAGAACAGTGTTTCGCAAACTGTGGGGCGCGCGCCCTAGGCGAGCATATCGAAATAAAGGTTAAAAATTAATTTACTGGAATGAAAAAACAAAAAACAGAAAATACTTTCTGATATAATAAAAAGCTGAGATTTACTTTGATATGATTTATATATATCATCTAGTGAAAAAAGGTCATCAAAAATAAAAGATTCTATTTGAACGCTCGTAGCTATCTTTGATCCTGTAACTAAATAAAAAAAATATTTTGTTTGCTTTGCTGAAATCTACGATAAGAGATTTTTTATTACGTTTCTTTTTAACCTAAAATATTACTTTTCGCTGGCTTTCTCTCGAACTTACTGGTATGGTTATCATCCCTTTTTTTTAGGAAGTTGTGTAAATTATATAATTCTGTTGCGCTTTTTTTCACAATGTAGAAGAGTTTATATTATTTATGGATAAGCATATTGAGCACTTTGAAGGATTAATTGTCAAGATTTATTTTTATGAGTATACTGGAAACATATAATACAAAAAATCGTTAATTCTGGGAGAAAACTGTTTTATTTGTTACCAATGACCTTGACAGAGAATCCTCTAATACTTATTGAGCAGTCTTAATGGGAGCTAAAATGAATTAAAAACATATCTCCTTTCTTGGGAGTGGCAAACGTTTTTAGAATCTTAAGGTACTTGTTTAGACCGAGTTCCCCGGCAATACCACTATTTTTCAAATATTTTCTTGAACATGCTGCATTTCTTCTATGAATAACGTAGTGGTTTTAATTGTGATGTTGTACGAATGATTATGGTTTATAAATGTAAATGAGCAGAATATAAAAAAAAAAATTGGGCATCTGTGATCTCTCTGAAGGAAATTGAAGCTGATCAAACAAGGGAAACACTTTGCTGAAATAATGCATATTAATCATGTTAGCGAAGTAGAGATTTAGAGAGAAAAGCAATAAGAAGACGAAACAGAAAGGAAAATTTTCCAATAGCTACATTAAGAACTTTGTATCAAGAAAATATGAAGCCATAGAGGTGTAACTCAAAATGCACTTCACTGACAAAACACACCAAGCAAGAAAAAAGTTCAACAGGATATTTGTCGATCATCCAAAAGGACATTAAAAATTACAATAACGTGAACAAAAATGTGACAGTTTTGCTTGCAAATAACTTTTCCTGTAATGTTAGCAAAACATTAATGCAAAATTTGTGTCCTTTATTAAGGTCACGCACACATTTGGAACAATTTAGTTCAGTTTTTATTGGATATTTTTCTCAAATTATGAAGAAGACAAATAGAAAATTCCTTGAAATAGGTAAGTATATTTTCTTTTAGTTAAATTACTCACCAGAAATTGCGGTTACTATCTTGTATATTGAAAATAATTATAAAAAATTGGGGTGCATCACTCCCGCGACCATTAACGTTAGTATCGAGTGCACCCCTGATCAGGCTTTCTCTCTTTAAATATTAAAAATAACACCATTGGTATTCATTGGAATTTATATTCTTTTTCTTGTGCATAACACTTATCTAAATGCTAATTCTGCGAGGCTTAAAATTACAGTTCATTCAAAATAGATTTATAATATGAGTATTCATTTCAATAAATCATTTACATTTTGTATACATTGTCATGCTACTTGGTTTTACTCTCCTTACAATTAAAATTATATCAAAAATAATATATTATCATTTTTTAAAAAAAATAAACTCGTGTTAGAATTGGGTACTTCAAGCCAGTATAAGAACAAGTTTAATAATTATCAATGACTTCCCTCATGGGCTTGTCTTGCAGAGCAAGTTTTTCAAGGAAGGCTAAAAATTAGAAATTGACACTCAGAGTTATTTTTTGATATTTAGCTCAGATCTAGATTTTTGTCTTCAAAGTAGCCATCACCAGAAAATCCGGATTCCCAAGGTATGATGTTAAATGGTAATGGTATACGAAATGCTTTTGTTTTTCCAGTGCAGAAAATTCAGCATCACTTACTTCTATCCAGAATTTAAAAGTGATTTATTACAAAAATTGTATTAGTTTTCGTCACTGGATGTGAAATCGATGAAGATCTCTTTTTCGGCGGTTGAGAGCCCAGCTTCTGGAAATTATTTTGAAATGGATCCCTAACCCCATTCGTAACTTGCTATCAATTTGCTTTCGTCATGTGTACTTGTTGATGTTGTATTATCGTCGAATGCTCGCTGTGATTTAAAAATATATCTATGATTTTTGCTTTGTCCACTGCGTAGAAATATAATACCATGAATTACAATTAACGCATGAATTATGAAATGTACATTCAAGAGATTCGGTAGCCTTCAATCGTTTCGGCAAGACTGATAGGGTGTACGAAGTACGAGCATTTTACATGTTTGTGCAGACGTCTGTTAGGTTGCCTAGACTCACGCATGAACGTTCACTTGAGAATGCCAGATGTAATGGATGATAAAGAGAGCAACATAGATTAGGCTATTTTTTAATGACATTTGTACTTTTAAGTGGTCTTGAAATAAATCTTTAGGTATCCTTATTTCTCAGTCTGTTTCAATTTAAAAATTAAGAAAGAAAAATAACATAATTAACCTATTACTTAAAAGTATAATTTACTTAAAATATATATATTACTTAGAGTAACATATATAAAAAATTTAATACTTATCTTATTAATACTGAATTAAGAACAAGTTTAATAAGTATTAGCGACTTCCATGGGTTTGTCTTGTAGAGCAAATTTTTTATAGTTTTTTAGAAATTGAGTTCTTTTTCTATATTTAGCTGATATCTATATTTTGTCTTCTAAGCAGCCACCGCATTTTGCTATATGTTCCAATTTAAAAATTAGAGAAAGGAAAAATAACATAATAATTATCCTATTACTTATTTTTTTTTTGCTTAAAGTAACATATGCAAATTTAATACAATATTTATTAATTTGTACGGTTTATAATTAAGATCGTGTATTGTAGCTTTAGCGTCAAGGAGTGCGTATTATTGCATTCAGTAATTTATTAATGTATAAGGGGGGCGCGATAAAAATTGTGATTGAAAAGGGGGCGCCAGTATTGAAAAAGTTTGAGAAGCACTGACTTAGAAGTCAATTTTCTCAAAAACCCATTTTGTAGCGAATTTCTACACCATGAAAGGTATCTGCGTACCAAATTTCAAGACTGTAAGTCTGATAGTTTATAAATGGAAATGATTATGTATATACTTGCCCTTAGGTCCCCACGCAGTGCAATTTGGGATTTGATTTTCAAGAAAACTCATTTTCTTAGCGGATCTCTACTCATTAAAGGAATCCGCTTACCAAATTTCAAGACTGTACGTCAATATTTTAAAAATGGAAATAATTATGTATAACGCCCCCTCAAGCTTCCCTTTTGGGGGTCCGATTTTTGTAAAAGGTATTTTTGGGGATCTCTACTCTATGAGGGAATTAGTATGTGTACCCTGGTTTTGAGACTTTACATTTAACTGTAATGGAAATAATTATCTATATAACTTGGCTCATAAAGCTCCCGTAACGCCCTTAGGGACAATATTTAATGAAATCAGTTTGCTTAACTGATCTCTACTCCATGGAAGGAGCCTGCCTACCAAATTTCAAGTCTGTAGGTTTAATAATTTCCGGAATAATAGCGATTAGTCAGTGAGTGGAGTCGTTTTGTCCTTTATATATATAGAGGTTATATCAATGTAACTGTATTTTACTTCTTTATTAGAAGTCAGAATGTATTTTGTTCTTCTTCCTTTCAGTAAATTTTCAATTTTTCAAATCTTTTTATTTTTTGGTATTTGATATACTCACGCCCTGTAAGGTGATCCTTGCCCCCCCTCCCTCAGAGGCACTTCCTACAGTTTGAAAAACTGACTAAAAGGTGTATTTTTTCTCAAGTAACCTATACAATTTTGCTCTGTCAAGTTCTTTTAATTATAATACATGAGAAATGATATCTTTATAAATGTAATAATTATCTTGCTTCATTAGCATTATCAGTATTAAGCATTATTCTAAATTTTGAATATGTAAACATCGAAATAACACTAAGTTTAAATTTCGTGAATTATTTATATTAAAATACTACAGTATGTAGTTACTTCCTTTTTTTAAGAAATTTCTGAATAATAGCGGAAAATTTGCAAATTAAATTTTTCTTTCTTCCTTTTTTTTTTTTTATTGAAAATATATAGGGAAAGGGCTTAGAAAGTACAACGTAACTTAACTAAACATGAGTAAATTGATTGATTATAGTCAGAAATGACAATCGGTTCTTGCGAAAACAACAGATTGAAAATATTTTATCTTATTATTAATAAAATAGTTTTTTATGATTAGATCTAAACACATATAAGAGCAAATATATGTGTACTTACGAGCTAAATTTATGCAGAATTGTAGAATTCTTGAGATTTTTCTTACTTTATTTTGAACTTATGCGAACTTTGATTGAAGATGGCTGCAGTATACGCAATTTAACATCTAACTGTTGTTGTTCTTTGTTAACCTATTTTAAGAAATATTTGGAAACAACAATGATAGTTTCAAATTTTGCTAATAATGTACTTTGACTGTTGTGAGGCGTGTTCTGTTAAATTTAATTGTCTCTAAAATTCCTATTTAATTTATTTATCGAGTTCTATGTGTTTTGGCAAAAATCACATTTACTAGTTATATATATTACAGAAGAAAAAACTATTATACTTAAATATACCTTAATAAAGTTTCATCAACAATAAATTCTTTTTCGCAAATAGTGACAAAAGTCCTCACAATTAGAGAGAACACTGAGATATCTCTCAACGATCTATACTTTTTCTATAATTTACCACTGCCACAATTTTAGAAAAACAATCTTAAAATATCACATGAAGTTTCCAATCGAAAATGTTATGAAAAAATGATAGAAACTACTATAAATGTTTTGTTGTTTTTGAAGACATTTCTCTTTAATTTTAATTGATACTTTTTCGGCAAATGTGCTTTAACCTCGTTTGAGTGGTAACATTTTACACGCTGCAATCCATGAGTATTATTTTAGAATAGGAAATGCCTTAACGGAATAGAATACTTGGTCTTGCCAGTCTACTTTTATCTTATATGGTTAATCAAACAGACGTTTCCCAACAATTTTCTGATCATTTACTAAAAAATGAAATCAGAGATTCCTTACCTAATTAATTTAAGATACCTAATCATTTGATTCATTGTCACTCCTTCAAGCTTAGATTGCATCCCAAATTTGGAACTTTCACGTAATATTTAAGCATTGAAAACATGGACATTTGGAAATAATCGAAAAAATATTCAAAAATTTAGAGTTATTGGTGACTATTGACCGATCGACGCTCGCATATTATATATCCTCAAAATGATTAAATTTAAATTTTCAGAAGGGACTTGAAACATTAATGTTTTTTAAGACGCTATTATAGAAGTTTCACTTGTAATGGAATCTTTGGACTCAATTTTGCAATTTAAAGGTCAGATTGATAAAAATTTTGCACACTTGTTGGAATAATGACAATACAATAATTTCCAAATTTTGTTTCTTTATCCTGATCAGAGGTACACGTCAAAAATAACGATTTTACGGATTTCGAGATTTGGCGACTAATTCATTATATATCGTTTCCCGAATGTGACATTTTGCATGTACCATTTCCAAATTTGACATTAATTTCAGACATGACGACTAAAAGACTCTACATAAAAAAGATGCAACCTTAAGAAATAGAAAGAAACGCTTGTTATTAATACAAATAGAAACAAACAAAAGTTTTCTTTATGTGAGAAAAGAGAGGGTGGGTGTATGTTGAAATTTTAACATAATAAACGATCTAGTTTTCTTGAAAATGGAAATAAAAAAAAAAACACTCGTGCACGTGAAAAAAAAAATTATGTTTTAACCGCTAAACTCATACAATCTGTTTCTCATAATTCATTTTACCAAAACAGCTGATTCCCCACTTCAGCCGACATTGAACTGTAAAAGTTAAAACAAAACTTGCTGAAGTAATCGAAGAAAACCTGAATAATAGAAGCATATATGTTCGAGAGATATGCGTTTCCACGAGATCGGGTCCGAATAATTTTCCTTTAACTACTTTTTAAATGGAAGTATATTTTTACGTTTATTACAACTAATAGTACTATGTGTTCCATCCTAAATAAATTATTTTTAAAAAACCTGATGTAAAACATTGATTCCTCTAACTTTGTAAATTCAAATAGTATAAGCAACAATCACCTGAATATTGTATAACATAATACAAATATTTATAACTTGAGAACGACACAAATGGCATGCGTCAAAAGTCTGCGTACACTGGAAAAAACCCTTTACGATAATGAATTGTAGCTAAAAAAGACTTTTTAAGCTATTCCGGTCTTTTCTTTTTTATTATCTCTCTCAATGTATTTGACAGAGATTTAAGATATCCGACTACGTTCGGAACAGTAATTTTAAAAAAGCGCTTAAATGGATAATTTTCATAATATTCAGTGTCACTTAAATTAGAATACATGCATAAAATTGTTTTAAGGACATTTTGATGAAAAAATATTATTTAAATACAATATTTCGGAAAAACATTAACTTAGAATAACCTTTATTCAAAATGTTCTCCTTTTATGAAAAATGCTTCTATTATAATAATATTTTGCCTGTATATAGCTCAGACCTCTGTTCACAGGCTCAACTACGAATTTTGAAAAATTCACATTAATTTAAGAGATATAATCATTTGAAATAATTATCGGTGTTAATTCTTACAATTTCTCCCCTCTGTTGTCGTAAAACGTGGATAAACCCACTTTTAAGTTATATATTTCAAAACTTCCATTTGAGCCTCTGTACAGAGGTCTAAGCTATATATATTCAAAATATTATTATAATAGAAGCATTTTCACAACAGAAAAATATTTTAAAAATGGGTCGTTCTATGTTAATTTTTTGTCAAAATATTGTACTTAAATATTTTTTTTATTTTATTACTATCCTTAAAACAATTTTATATACATTTTCTAATCTAAGTGAAACTAAATATCATAAATATTATCCATTTGTACGCTATTGCAAAATCACGGCTCCGAACGTAGTCGGATACCTTAAATAGCTTAGCTGTTTCATCTGTGTATATTTTGCTCCTTCCGTTATGACTGATTTGAGCATTTCTTTTGATGTTATTACAGTCTTCCTTATTGTTCATTCAAGTAAAACCCACAAAAGCTGTATTGTGCTTAGGTATGGGGACTAGGATGGCTTACGGAATTGGTTTGGGACATGTCAGAACAACCATGCCTTCAAAATGTGAGCCATTTGCTTGGTACTTTTGTGCCACTGAAAGTAAAAATCATCACTTACCGCAAATTTCTCTACATATACATTGATATTTTACTTTAAAAAGTTCAAGCAAACAATTTTGCACATTGTTGATTCATTAAATTCCACATTACCAGCCAAACGGCTACCAATGCACCCCTAAACATTATGCCTCGCTCTCCATGTTTGATAGTCGAAAAAGGATTTCTTTCTTAAGATCTGTCCAGGAATTTTTACAAGGATATTTTTTTTCTATTTGATGTCAAATTACAAATATTACTTTTAATGAATTTATGACATTTTTCCAATAATTATATGTCCTATTTAGATGTTTTTTGGCAAAGGTCATTCTTTTAGCTCTGTTCACTCGAGAGATGAATGGTTTCTTGAGTTCAACTCGGCCATATGATAGTCATCCTTTTTCAGTTTTCTTCGAATTGTGGTCAAAGTTACACTTTTTTGAAATATCCCAGACACTCTTTTAGAAATTTTGTTGAATTTAAAGTCTAGAATTTATTTTATAGAATGTATTTTTTTTTACAAAGCGAGATTGTCGAAGTGACATTGCAGACAAGCAGACGTATCTTCGCTTGGACGTTAAAGTTTTAGTTGATTTGTAGTTTATGAACACTTTTTGAATCGATGAATGTTTCCTATTAACAGTTTCAACAATTGCTTTAAAAATTTCCCCCTTTTCTAAAGATCTATGATGATTTTTCTTTCAATAATATATCGATCTCTATTCTGTTGCCTGCCATGGAACCACAAAAGCTTTTAAATCTCAAATTCTAGATAAATCGTAAAAAAGCTTATAATTACTTAAAAACATAATTTAGTGTAATTATTTTACAAAAAAATGTTGTGACGGGGCTTCACCGCGTTTTTCCTATTAATCCTCTTGGGGAATCTTTGGGGCCAGCATTGAGTTAATTCACAGCCAATCATCTCAAGAAGAAACCGTGATATGCAGATTAGTTAGTAGACAGTATATAGTGCAGGTTTTGTAATCGCGAGGAAGAAGGAGATAGAAAGCCGAAATGCTGAACGTCGTGACCTGCTGGTAAGACATTAAACTTCGAGGCGTAATTAGAGAACGGGCTTTAGCGAGTTAAAGAAATTAAGGAAGATAAAGATTGTGCCTTCGTCTTCTTTTTAACTCTAATGAGGTATGAACCCTCATCTCACATATATTGCATTCGCTTAAACTCTTCCATCTAACAACTTTTATTTTTCCACCACTGCTACCCTATACTACATTATTCAACCTACAATATCATGGCCACTATAGCCAAGTTCTCTTTGCAAAATCATGACCGGCGTTGTCGAGTAATGCGTTTGAGTCCTAGTGCCACTGAACATCCACCACGTACAAGATCTAGTGCACGTTAAATCTGTCAAGGCTCAAAGTCTTGTCGTGTTAGCTTGTTGTAGAAGTTCAGAAAAGTGTTTTAAGCTAGGGTATCACCCTCATCAAGTGACTGAGATTTACAAGTACGAAGTCCGTCTTTGTGAGCTTCTTCGAAGCTTCAAGTGCGACGTAAATTAAAATCAATCAAATTTTTTTAGTCTCACAACTCTATTTCTGTGTGTGGGGGGGCACACTTCTCTCATCTCTTGTGAGGTTACAAGTGTATAGTAAAATTGTTGATACAGCTCCATCAATTTTCAAATAAAATTAACAGTTAAAAAAATTACTTATTCTCTCGATATTCGTTGCTTCCGTGCAGAACTGTGTCTGAATAATTAGCCGAGTATGTATTTTTAGAAGGGCAAAAGTGCTCTTTCACGATTTTTTCCAGTTATAGGCCCTAAAGATCTATTTTAAAATGCCTTTATCTATGAATATACAATCATAAAATGACGAAAATACGTACTAATACATGCAACGAATTCGTGAATACCATTTCATCAATTCATGTGAGCTTCCTAAAATGCTGTTTTTTAAGAAAGCAATATTTTGCAACGTGCAGAGGTCTTTCTGAGCGGATTATCGTGTATATTTGCTCTATTAATCGTCACTATCTTTTGAGAGGTTTTTTATATGTTCACTGGAAATAACTTAGGGCTACAAATTAATTAACAAAAAAAAAATCATAATCATTACTTCTTTTTAAAAAAGCTGTGTACTTCTTACCCGAAATTTTTAATCTACTTAGGCAAAATGAGACACAATTAAAGTTTTAATGTGTATTTAAATAGTTCATGAAAGTTCTGCAGAAAAATCTGATAGTTCGTACACGCTAGATTGTAAATTGATAAATGAGGTATATTTTGCTCCTAAAAGCTTATCACGCTTACTGAGCTATTTTGTTTGGGGATTTCTCTAATTTCAAATTAGGTAAAGAGTTCGCCCTTAATAGTTTTTATTACTTTTTATGTTATACGGGGTTTTACCCGATTTTCAAACCATGTTAGAGTGAATCCGTTGTATAAAAATACCGTGTTATACACTGATGCTCCCCTGTGACGCAAGGGAGAATATTGCCCCAACTTGCAAAGTCAGATTTAGTGCCCTTAGCTGGATCTTACAAAGTATTGCAAAATTATAATCTTTGGGCCCCTTAGAATCCTGCCACTCCCACGATGCAGGAATTGGGAGGGGGGTGTAGGTTATGTCTTCGAAGCTCCCAATAATCGAACTGTGTCAAAGCAATTCCGTGCAGAGGTGCCCTGTTAGCATACTAAGGGTCCACATGTATAGTCTGATTTGTGATACGGCGTAGTTAATATGATTACAAACGTTGAGTTTGAGTGAATATTAACGTCGCACTGTTCAACTACACGAGGGGGCTTTGGCGGCGGACCACGTAATTTTGAACCATGGTCAAAATTGACGTGGACGACACCTGAGCTGGCACCCCTCTCCTAACTACCACACCACACCAACAGGAGGGACATTTCAGCTCTCGACAGATTTAACGTGCATCGCTGCCCTACACGGCGGGTCTTTAGTGGTATTGGGCTCGAACTCATGACATGCCTGCCATGGTCCGATACCTTAACCACTGGGCTACCGCAGCCCTTACAAACGTTGAAGGAAGGAAGTTTCGATCTGGGTACCTTCCTTTCCGTGGTCTCACAATGGGGATCGTAGTAGCGATTTCGCTCACGATGATTGCGATTGATCTAATCTATCACCGTCTATCAGACGGATATTCCTGTCGTTTTTTCGTTTTTGGTATTATTATTTTTAAATGTTTTTACATGAATATAAATAATTTCTAATCAGTTCTTATAAAAATACTAGTCACAATTTTTTGATAAAAATATATTAATATAGTGTACCTCATCAAGATTTAAATATTAAAAATTCTACTGAATTTCATGAGCTATAAGGACATTTAAAACAGTCCTTAAGGTAATAAAATTCTAAAAAATTTGCTTACCCGTCTGTCATAGCAGTAAAAAACTGATGTTCCGGCCAGTGGGTTAAATGAAAATTTTACTTTACATTATATGAACTTTTTGCGTACTTCCTAACATTGTCCACGCACCCCTAAATGAATTTAAATTTTCAGCATACCCCTTTAGCATTTACAAGAGTATATAGGAACATTTTTGAACAAATGATTTAAATTAAATTAAAGATGTCAGTAAAATGATATGTGTGAAAAATATTTGTGTTTTGGCTCTGAAAACTTTTCAACTTAACAAGAAAGTTCTTCTAAAATGCAATTCTAAATCTAGTGCCTCTGAAGTACCACAATGAGGGGGCTAACGCACGTTATATCTGCGAGGCTCAAATGCCTTACGTTAAGGTGATGTGGAAGTTAGGGTTAGTTGTTTACTTTATTATCATATTTTATGAGTAGTTAGTCTTTAATTTAATTAAAATTCAACTTTTTTTAAAAAAAATAATAGAATTTAATTCATAAATAGTAATTTTAGTTTAGTTATTTATAAACAAATAAATAATAATGCAAATGGTTCATAATGTTCGCCTATTTATTGCTCCACGGACTAACTGGAATAAAAAATGCTGTTATTTTTTAATGTCGAATTAAATTTCAATAAATATTTTCACAACATATCACAACAACAATAAGAATGAAAAACATCCATAGTATGTAATTTGCGTTTTAAAAGGAAATTCCCGAAATTATATCCACAAAAGTTATATTACTTTTTCATAAATTCAATTTTCAATTAATAATTCCAAAAGAGTCATTATACAAAAAACAGTCTGCTTCTATTTGCAATTTCCATTCACCTTTTCTAAGAAATAGCGCAAATAAAAATTGAACGAATTTACTTAATTGATTTTTAGAAGTTTTTCTGAGAAAAATTTTTGTGTTTCTATACTTTTTAATATTTCCATTATTATAGCACTTTTAATTTCTTTCCTAAACAAAAGAAAACAGATCACTGACATTTTATTTTTCTTTTACTATTCGAAAAAATTTATTTCAAAATCATTTTTTGAATTTTCGAAGAATAAATTCTGTCCTAGAGGTTTTTGACTTACTGCATTTAATACAAAAAAAAAAGTTTATTTCTTACCTATAAAACTTAGATGTATAAATGACAATAATATATATAATAGAGATATATAACACTACTTGGTATTTATGTTGGAATGGTTTCAATTTTAAGATAAAAAACACATTCGTTCTTTTGACTGCTATTTCTCTTGGTTTTTTTTGCTTCAGTATTGTTTTTCTTTCAACAGTTACTGATACTATTTATATTTTCAATATCAGCATCATCTTCAAATGTAAATACTGTAAAACCTTTTTTTGCTTGGTAGATAGGGACCACATAAAAAACGCACAAAAAAAAATTTGAAAATATTTTGCATAAATTCATACATATAACAAACAAATTCATCTGAATACCATAGATTTTTTTTAAGCGGTGGAGAGGGACCGCATAAAATAAGTTCCAGAAATACGCCAATTATTTACAAAATTTATGAGAAAGTAATTCCAAAGTAAAATAAATAATTATATTACACATAGAAACATTTTAAAAACGTTTAGTTTCTCAACATGGAGAAGATTTCAAAATGAACATACATAATTCAATGCTACTCATCATAATCCAAAGCACTCATCTTCCTGTGATGATTAAGTTCAAAATCGCTTTCATCACTTGAAGATACAATTTCAATTGAATTATTTTTAGGCACCATAAAGTAAGAAATAAGGTTTTGTGAGGAAGGTTGGTTGGTCTGTTGCTTCTAAATGTCACGATTACCAGATATGCGTGATCAAAGGTCTTTTTGGAATTTCAAACTCCTTTCAAAATTGGTATCTATTTCAAGAAAATTATTTTCTAATTTGTTGGAAAGCTGCATCCCTGCATATATTTTTCCGCTCTCAAAGAATCAGGTTCTTCTTGTCCATCTCCATAATCTATCAAATTATTGACAATGTCAGTGTCATTGAAAGTTTCATCTTCAATCAAGCGCGAGCTGTTGGCGCGTTGAGAGAAAGCAACTGAACGTGCGTTGCCGAAAGATTGAACAGAGCGCCTTGAAGTGTATATATTACTGTGGATGTCCGAAATTGGAGAATGTTGATTTTACCGGTGAATGTCGACACACCTCAAATACGTCGGTGAAAGATTGAATATTGTATTTCAATCTTGTACATTCGGACTTTCACCGATGTATGTCGACAATCACAGATATGCTCTGTTGGAGGTTGAAAAGAGAAGAGCCGACAAAGAGATGACTAGCTGTTTCCCGCTAAATCCTTTGTTCTGCTGGGAGTCAGTCAGCTTTGCCAGTCTTATGCAAGGTTTGATGGTGCGTTTGATGGTGACAACGTTTTCTTTATTTTTTTCGATACCCTAATTTATACTGAATGGATACAGCAGAGAATCGTGATATTTTTCTTGAAAAGTTAAATGCATTGATTGCGGGTAAACGAGAAGGCAATTGTTTTTATTTTTCAAAAGAAAAGTACTCTAACATACTTTCTGAAGTGGTTTCTGCTAAAACTAAGTGCAACACACATTTGGGTTAAGGACGATTGAAACGTTTTGACTTTGTAAAAATTAATAATGAAGAGAAGTCAATTGTACCATTAAAACAGGAGAAACGAATATACAGTATTATGTTACCAATGACGAATTTTTCAGTGCACTGTATGAAACTCACATCACAACAGGCCATGGAGGAAGAACATGTATGCTTAAGGAGTTTCAAATTAAATACAAAAATATTACATATGAAGTTGTAATGTTGTAATTAAATTTATGCCAACAGTGTCAAATGAAACACAGGGCACCTGAGAAAGGTATTGTTGTGAAACCAATGATCAGTGTTCTGAATTAAACTCAAGATGTCAAGTTGATCTGATAGATCTGCAGTCAAACAGAGATGGTGATTATAAGTTCATAATGGTGTATCTAGATGATTTAACTAAGTTTGTCCAGCTACGACCTTTGAAAATTAAGAGAGCTGAAGAAATAGCGTATCACGTTCTTTCAATATTTTTAACATCTTCTCCAGCAATATTGCACTCAGATAATGGTAGAGAATTCAGTAATCAAATCATATTCGAAATATGTGCTATGTGGAAAGATGTTAAGATAGTTCATGGAAAGCCTCGTCACAGTCAAACACATGGCTCAGTTGAAAGGGCCAATCAGGATATACAAAATATGCTAATTGCATGGATGAATGATAACGATACAAATAAATGGTTAGAAGGTTTACCCTTTGTTCAATTTATCAAGAACACTACATACCACGAAGGAATATAGGATTATGAAGCCATGTTTGGCGTTAAAACAAAAAGATGCATAGCATCGTCTTTTTGCCTTGCAAACAAATCGCAATTAGCAAAACCGAAGAACAACTCATAGAAATTGCCAATAATTTTGAAAGCGAAGAACAGCTCGAAGAAATTGCCAATACTTTTGAAACCGAAGAACAGCTCGAAGATATTGCCAATACTTTTGAAACCGAAGAACAGCTTGAAGAAACTGCCAATACTTTTGAAACCTAAGAACAGTGTGAAGAAACTGGTAATACTTCTGAAAAATATATGAGCGGTGGTCAGCGCGAAAACCTATTCAAGAAAATAGTAGAAGTGCCCGGTATCTACGTCTTCACATCAAGTTCTGACGGCTGAAAAACACGAGTTAATTTCAAAAGGTGGCCGCGAAAGTGGAATATTCTGCAAAACAAAAGTATTTACGAACCTCACAAAAAAAAAATTTGCTCCTGCTCTCAAATTGATATTAATGTACGAATACATGTCCCTGATGTCGACCGTGATTGTACAGATAACCGAAATGTGTTTGCGGTTGTTGTTGGAATAGAAGACTCCGACTTCTATAAACGTGCAAATGAAAATGGTACCCTCAAGTAGCTTTATACACATAATCAGTTCGTAATTTGTAAAGAAAAGTTACTTTCCATAAATGTGATTTATTTTCAAAAAATGTCGCTGAGAGAAGCAGCTGCAGCTAATTCGAGAAACGGCGGGCAAGGCTATACACTCTGCCATTGCAAAAGGAAGTGTTCCAAAAATAAATGCAGTCGTAAAAGCACAAGGGCTGCTTGTGCAATTCAGTGTCATAATAGTTTAAGTTATACATAAGATTTGAATCACATTTAGTAAGTATTTTATGCATATTACTTTATTTTCTCATTTAGAAAGTACTGCATAATTAAGTTTTTAACATTTATAATTTCTCCTTCTGATTTTGAATGTACTATTTGTTTTAAGTTCTTGGTCATTCCTCCGAGAAAGAGAGGCGAAAAATTTATCTTGACTGAATTACGGAGAAGAAAATATAAATGTCCGACATGTTTAACATTCACCATTAGTGCAAGGTAACTATAGACATTTACAGGTGTAAGACAGAAATAAGGATATTTAGCAACTATTTCGCGGACATACACCAAGAGACAATATGAATGTTAACATTCACCGGTGAAAGTCAACATTCTCCAGATTTCGATGTTCCACCTTAACATATATATGTGTACATTGCAATGGCGTAACGTACACCCTCGGAACCCCGGGACTCTGGGGGTCCTAAGGTATGATTGACGCCTTGTACGTATTTACCTAATTTATAAAATAATAAAGGCAATCCCTATCAATTTCAACATCACAATGTTCTCCTACGTAAATGTACTTTTTTTTGTTGCTGAATTAAAGAAAATAGACCGCTATCTAAATTTAAAGTACAGTCTATTTTTTGCTTCTAAAAATGTAAAACATAAATAACTGTACTAGCCGGAGTTTTGCATGTCATCTGCTACAGAATCCAAGCAAAATATTTCACCTCCATTTCTAAAAGCAGAGTACAAAACACTATAATAAAATTTAAAAATCCTAATTGTTGGCCAAAGCTTTTAAGAGCACTTTTTACTTATTTTTCTGAATCTAGCCATCAACTCAGAGTTTCTCAAACTGCGGAGCGCGCCCCCTTGGGAGGCGTGACAACTCTACAAAGGGGGTTGCGAGCTTATTGAAAAGTCGAAAACAAAAGATTATTTTTTTAAAATCATTAATTTACTAAAAATAAACAAACAAAATACATTCTGACATAAGAAAATAAAATACACATTTACACTGAGTATTGCACTTATAAATATATCAGTGCTGCACAATGTATTTTATAATTAATTTACCAATACTAAGTTAAGAACAAGTTTAATAATTACCAGTGACGTATGGGATTGTCATATATAAAAATTATATATAAAAATTAACACTTATCCTTATAATTTGAACGGTTTATAATAAATCTCTTAACTGCCGATTAAAATTTACGGGGAGAAAAGGAATAAGTAAAATCAATAAAAAAAGAGACTCTGAAATGAGTAAATTCAACGCAAACACTATCTAGGTCCTTTTATTCAATTCCAAAGCTTTCGCAATAATTTTATGGATAACAGTGCACAGAAAAGATCGTTCTTCAAAAAGACGTATACATACGTCCGGTGCAATTAGTGCACTTGAGTGAGACTTATATATACGCCGGTGGCACTTAAGAGGTGAAAGTCGTATCGTAGTTTTAGCATCAAAATATAGTATTATTGAATTCAATACATTGTTATTGTATGAGGGGGCGCGATGAAAATTATGATTGAATATTGGGTCGCGAATATTGAAGCTTTGAGAAGCGCTGCATCAAACACAATACATCAAGGAAAAGAAAAGTATCATACCAGCATATAGTTTGAGAGGTCGACAACTGTATGATGTCACTTTCATATAGATTTACTAATAGATTTTCTCGAATGTAAAATATTTAATTGTTGTTACTTATGCCACCTGATCGACAGTAATATCAGATCAAGGCCTATGAAATTCATCTTGGCAAGGAGCTAGTTGTACATCTGTCCTTAGCCGTAGCTTTGAATACCATGCAGGTGACAGTGCGATTTGGCTTGGTTTCGCCCCACTTTTGAGAGAGAACACGCTGGGGGTGGTCAGGGTTCTCCCACCTTTCTTCCTTTTACAACAACTCATGAACTGAAGCTCGAAATGAACACAAACAAAAATGTTTCGACAACTAACAGTGGTACTGTTATTAACACTGTTTTTCAACGGTTTTTAAATACTTTGAAATCACAAGTATATGTGTCATATTTTAGTTATCATAAGTCTACTGTATCCGCTCTTCCTTAAATTGAACAAGAATAATTATTTTTGTAAGAAAATTGCATTACTCCTTGTGTTATTTAAATAAAATTTTGATTAAAGATAATTATTCAATAGAAAATTATTTCCAATCATACCGATTCATTTTTTTCAGGATTTAAGTTACTATTGCGTATTTACCACGATGACATGTGAGTTGATACATATCATATGCGTCTACTATAGCCATTACGTTACGAGCTTTCGTTTTTACATTTCTCCACTGTTTTTGTGTAAGACATGAAATGGGGGAAAAACCTATTTCCAATTTTACATTAAAAAGAAAATAAACTTAACACAGAAATAATGTCTTACAAAATACCTAACTATCATTGAATAGTATTTTCCATTATAACAAAGTAATTTCCTACCAGAATTTCTAGAATTTTCAATTTATTCTTATTAAAAAAATTCAGTCAAAACACTTTTTCATACTCCTTTAGTACATACTACAGTAGTGCTTCTCAAAGTGTTTTCAATATTCGCGACCCAATATTCAATCATAATTTTAGTCGAGCCCCCCTCAAACATTAACAAAGTATTGAATTCAATAATATACTTTGATGATAAAACTACTGATACGACTTAAACCTCTAAGTGCCACCGGAGTATATAATAATTTTTGTTAGCCGAAGCGTCAATTTCCCGGGACGTATATATACGTCTTTCCACAAAGTAAGACCTTTTCGGTACTCTGCTTTCCATAAAATTATTCCGAAGGCTTTAGAATGCAATAAAAGGACCTTATGTCAATGTTTGCAAAGGATTTATTTATTTCAGGTTATTTGCTTCTTTATTCCTTCCCCCATCCCTTACACTCTATACGTCACATATGCGCGCCTAAGTGGAAAACGGTTGACATTGGGAAGCGAATCACGTAACTTTTCATCGGCAGTTAAGGGATATTTTTTATTATAAACCTGACAAAAATTATCAAGATAAGTGTTCATTTTTGTATGTGGTTTTATATTTGACAGAGTCCCATGGGGTCAATGGTAATTATTAAACTTGTTCTTAACTTAGAATTGTTAACTTAATTATAAAAAACATTGTGTAGCACTGATACATTTATAAGTATAATATATCAGTGTAAATTCGTATTTTATTTTTATATATATTATGTCAGAATGTATTTTGTTTATTTACTTTCAGTAACTTAATAATTTTTTTAAATAATCTTTTGTTTTCTTTTCAATACGCTTCATCCCCATTCGTGGAGTTGTCACGCCCCTCAAGGGGGGCGCGCCCCACAGTTTGAGAAACACTGTACTACAGATTTCATACATGCAATTTTTTCTGTAGGCCCCTTAGAAGTCTTTAAGCTCTATTCGGGTACTGATTGGTAAACATTATTTTAGAAGAATAATTTTTTTAATCTTTCGTTCAAAAATTATAATTTCCTTACTTTTTATATATTGGTAATAATTAAATGAATTTCGGCTTCTTTTAAGAATTAGTATAGCATCAAATTCGCTTACATGCAAGCACTCTTAAATAAATATTTAATTTTTGCCTGCAGTTATAATTTTCATTTTTTATATGAATTAAAATTTGTCTATACTGAGTTAATAAATGTTTAAAAAGCCTTTTAGCAAAATATTTTGATAAAAAGTTTCTCTTTTTTAAAAGAAATTTTACATATTTCTATATTATTATACATTTTGATGTTATCAAAGTTTTAATATCTTTTCGAAATGGAATGGTTTTTTTAAAAAAAATAACTGAAATATATGTTTTATATTTCGCAATGCTAAATCTCTCTATCTTATTTTATTCATTACTTGTTAAATAAAAGGAGGGAATAAGTGGTTTTGAAGATTCTATTCAAATTCCATTTTTGTTGTGTCCTCTTAGGATTTCAGTTGAGAATCAATAATCTTTGCCATCAAATTTCATTTTTCTTAGCTTTGAATAATTTAATGAATGATTTCAAAATTCCATCGAAGCAAACATAATGCCTCTATGAGCGTCTTGCTATAAATTCATAGCTAAAACTAATTTCTTTCTGTTTAATTTCATTTATAAATGAAGATACTGTAAAAGACTCAATGTAAAGGCATAAGATGCCAGAATGTAATGAAACTAGTAAGTGACTTCATTTCTTTGGGCAATTTATATTTTACTTTTTTCTTCTGTAACTATTTAAATGCTGCATTCGAAGATTTCGAAATGTTCCTATCTGTATCATAGATACTTTTAGTTTGTCATTATTTAATTGCATTTGAAATATCGTGTTTGAGGAAGGAGGCGTTACGACTTTCAAATGGTGCACTTTATTAAGTTAGCCAGTGCATCTGCTTAAAAGCTGAAAAACGATCCAACATAAGTATCTTTCACTTTTAAAATGTTTTCAAAACAGGTAATTAAATTAACTTAAATTTAAATTTTTATCATTCTTTGTAACCCTTGACTGAATCTGAGCACACAGAGAGAGATAGAGAGGCAAAAGAACATTGAGATGTGTGTGTTATAGTTTTACAGGTTCAGTCCAAAATCGGATATTTTGTTCTAGAGAAGCTTGTTGAGACAAATATTGTTCAACTCGTTGCCAACTAATGACTGCACAAGCCAAGTGAGTTAATAAACAAAAATGTATTACAATTATAGAATATTATAATTCGAAAACTAATTAAGACGACTTGGTACCCAAAAATGACCGACCTATCGTTTTTTTTTTTAATTTTTATTTAATTTTATTCTTTTCATTATTATTTTTCGATTGATATATCATTTGTGCAAGTCGGAAAGTTAGGAGTTGAATACAACATTTGAAAACAAACTAGGCAATTCGGCCACGCCCCCTTTTTAGAGAAAAAAACCTAAAAAAGGCGTTATGATAAAAAAATGCATATTTTATAAAGAGAAATAATAACTATAAAAAAGAATGTCATACATAATGCAGAATATTTTTGAGGCAATACAATATTGTAATTTTTCTTCTTTGTGAAATGTGTGCATGTAAAATTTTTGAATTAAGGCACATTTTATATTAATAATTTCATAATTTCAGTTCTTATTCCTGATACGGTTTTTATACAAATGTAATACTTCAATATTATGTGAAGAAAAAAACTAAACTTTCTGTCATGACAGAAAAAAAAATTTTTTAACATTTTTCTGGAATTTTCTTGTACAATTAATACCTTCTTAAAATTCATCATTTATAAAAATGTAAAGGTTGAAAAAATGCAATTATTTTTAAGAAAAATATATAACTAATATCTTAAAGTTGTACTTTAAGTTTATTTAAGATTATTATAACTATTTTTTCAGAATTGTAAATTTTAAAGTTCTTTTTACTCAGTTTGTGTTTTTCGAAACATTAGTGTATTAAAAATGCTACTCCTTCCACAACTATTTACCAATCATTTCCATTTTTTTGCTGTGTGTTGCATTTAAAGCATATAACAAAATTAGGGATCCATTTTGCTATAAACTGGATACTTTTTTTTTAAGAAAATTAAAATGTAAGCCATATTGGCTTTTTCGTTGATTTTTAGCATGTATATCATGTTTAGCATGTTTAGCATGTTTTTGTATATCAACATTTCATTTTTTTTTCTCAAAAACGAATTAAGTTATTGTAAAATCGATCCCTAAAGTTGTTTATAACATCCACAAGAATATTACAAAAACTTTCAGGTTTAAAAATTAATAATTACAGAAGGAGTAGGATTTTGAATTTCCAATTTTTCTTCAAAAAATTTAGATTTTTAAAATTGCGTGAATAGCATGTGAAAAATTTTATCTCGTATCATTTTCTGGAATAGAAACACTACATAAAATGTTAAAATATAATTTTTAAATACATAAAGAAAGAAAGTAGTTCAAAGGGTACAAAGTACTCTTAATCTTTAAGATGAATTTTATAATTTTATATTTAGGCATTTGTAATTTATTATACTTCTGTATTATATGTAAACTAACTGTATTTATATTTATACTTGTAAATCTGGAATCAATTTCTTTGTAATCTTCTTCGGTTTACCGGATTGGCAACAGTCCGAATTTCGGCATTAGACTAGTTGCAAAGTTTTCATGTTAACGCAGCTAAGCCTAATTGAATGAAAAAGTGTTCTTCGAATTATTTAAAGCAATTTTCTATTCTGTAACGTTATAGAACCAAACCTTCATAACAAATATTATTCAACTCGTTGCCAACTAGCTTTAGAGTGTCCGGCTACTTCCGTCAACATTTTTTTTTTTTAAATGGAGGTACGGGAATTTTTTTTTTTGTGGTTTTAGATTTATTTAGCATATTTTAAGAAAAACATGCAAAATTTAAGAAGAGAAAAATAAATTATTATTACTAAAATGGGGTAAAATTGTTAAAAATTTCATATAAACGAGGTCCACTCTCTGTACAAAAAGTTTATAATTTTTTTTTTTTAATTTTCAATTTTGATGTGTTGTTTTGCTATTCACTTCTAAAATAATTTTCAGGATAACATACATTTTAAATTTTACAAATACTAGAGCACTTAATCTTAGTTATTTGTGAATTTGCTTAAAAAACACAGTGATTTTATTCATATAAGGGACTGTACTTTCTATAATGTGGAATTGTGATTGATAAATAAAAAGGTTAAAACACTTCTACTATTACACAGAACATACGCAAAAAAAAATCATTTAATTAATTCAAAACTTTTTAAGCAATTGTTGTCCCCATTTGAACATTTAAAAAAAAAAACAGCGCATTTCGAGTAAGATTCATTTTAAACTAGGACATCTTGCTTAAAGTACGAGTAGTGGCTTCTGCTTTTACTTAAACACTTAAAGTTTTTGTTCTAGTGAACGGAAAATAATAAATGTGATATTTTTATAAAGCTAATAAATGGCGTATAAAATAAAATAATTTTAAAAAAAATTGTCGATTTTCGGCAAAATTCACAAATTTATGTTAGTCGTATATTCATCGCTATTCTTAAATTTGCTTTGGATATCATGATTAATATCCATTACTCCGTCATCTTCTTCCCTTGCTTGCCCAATTTATTTTCGCGAAGTTTCAATTTCATCCAATAAAGATCGCACATGTCCATTTGCTCTTTTTAATACTCTATTTATTTTCATTTATAAACCTTAAAGAGTAGTACAACACACCTATCAAAACCGCTAAGTCGTTTACAAGAGAATAATGTAGTCTGTTCATAGGAAATATTTTGGAACAAAAGTAGTCGCGCGGGAAACTTGTCACCACAAGTACCTTGAGATTGTAAGAAAATGTTTGCCGTTCCGATAAAAGAGGGAGTTATATGAAACAGATGCATTTTTTAGTTCCCATGAAGACTGTCATATAGGAGGATACTGATAAGGCAGTGTTTCTCAAACGGTGGGGCGCGCCCCCCTGGGGGGCACGATAACCCTTCAAGGGGGGCGCGAGCATATCGAAAATAAAAGGTTAAAAAAAATTAATTTACTGGAATAAAAAAAAAAAAGAAATACTTTCTGATATAATAAAAAAATACAGATTTACGTTGATATGATTTATATATATCATCTGGTGAAAAAAGGTCATCAAAAATAAAAGATTCTACTTTGAACGCTCATTAGCTATCTTTGATCCTATAACTAAATAAAAAAATATATTTTGTTTGCTTTGCTGTAATCCTACGATGAGAGATTTTTTTAATACGTCTCTTTTAATCTAAAATATTACTTTTGCTGGCTTTCAAACTGACTGGTATGGTTACCTGCATCCCTTTTTTAGGGAAGTTGTAAATTATATAATTTTGTTGCGTTTTTTTTTCCCAATGTGAAAGAGTTTTATGATACATGGATAAGCATATTGAGCACTTTGAAGGATTAATTGACCAAGATTTATTTTTATGAGTATACTGAAACATATAATACAAAAATTGTTAATTCTGTGTGGGAAAACTGTTTATTTGTTACCAATGACCTTGACAGAGAATCCTCTAATAAAACAGTCTTAATGGGAGCTAAAATGAATTGATAAACATATCTCCTTTTGGGAGTGGCAAACTTTTTAAATCTTAAGGTACTTGTTTAGACCGATTTCCCCGGCAAGACCACTTTTTTTCAAAATATTTTCTTGAACATGTTGCATTTTCCCTATGAAACTTGGGTGGTTTTAATTGTGATGTTGTACGACTGATTATGGTTTATAAATGTAAATAAGCAGAATATAAAAAAAAAATTGGCATCTGTGATCTCTCTGAAAGGAAATTGAAGCTGATCAAACAAGGGAAACACTTGCTTTGAAATAATGCATATTAATCATGTTAGCGAAAGTAATTTGAAAAAGCAATAAACATGAAACGAAAGGAAAATTTTCAATAGCTACATTAAGAACTTTATCTAGAAAATATGAAGCCATAAGTGTACCGCAAAATGCACTTCACCCGTCAAAGTCACAAGCAAGAAAAAATTCAACAGGATATTTGTCGATCATCAAAGGACATTAAAATTACAATAACGTGAACAAAATGTGACAGTTTTGCTTCACCAAAATTTTTCCTGTATTGTTAGCAAAAGTGTCTGTGATTTGTGTCCTTTTTTAAGGTCACGCACATTTGGAACAATTTTGTCAGTTTTGGGTATTTTCTCAAATTATGAAAGACAAATAGAAAAATCCTTGAAATAGGTAAGTATATTTTCTCTTAGTTAAATTATTCACTGAAATTGTGATTTTTATCATGTATATTTAAAATAATTATAAAAAAGAATTGGGGGGCATCACTCCCCTGACCAATAACGTTAGTATCGAGGGGCACACCTGATCCCCGGGATTCTCGCTTTAAATATTAAAAAAAAACACAATTGTTATTCATTAGAATTTTATATTCTTTTTTTTTTACTACATTTATTCTAAATGCTAATTCTGCGAGGCTTAAAATTACAGTTCATGCAAAACCGTTTATATATGAGTATTTATTTCCCAAAAAATCATTTTACATTTTTTATACATTGTCATGCACTTGGTTTATCTCCTACAATTAGCTATTATATCAAGAATAATATATTATCATTTTTAAAAAATAAAACTCGCGTTAAGAGTGGGTACTTCAGCCAGTATAAGAACAAGTTTAATAATTATCAGTGACTTCATGAGCTTGTCTTGCAAAAAGTTTTCGAAGGAAGGCTAAAAATTAAATTGACACTCAGAGTTATTTTTGATATTAGCTCAGATCTATACTTTGTCTTCAAAGTAGCCATCGCGAAAATCCGGATTCACAAGGTATGATGCTAAAATGGTAATGTATACAAAAAGCTTTTGTTTCAGTGCAGAAAATTCAGCATCCACCTCTATCCAGAATTCAAAGATGATTTATTACAAAATGTCCTTTAATTTCGTCATTGGATGTGAAATCCATGAACATCTTTTTCGGTAGTTAGAGAGCCTTCTGAAGTATTTTGAATGGATCCCTAACCCTTTCGTAACTTACTATCAATTTGCCCGTCTGTACTGTTGATGCTTTATTATCGTCGAATGCTCGCTATATCAAAAATGTATTCACATTTTGTTTTAACCACTGCCGTAAATACTTTAATACCGTGAATTACAATTAACGTGCGTGAATTATGAAATGTAATATTCAAGAGAGATTAGGTGCTAATCTCGATCCAGCCAAGACTAGAATTGTATCGAGGTACATTTTTTACATGTTTTGCAGACGTCGCTAGGTTGCCTAGACTCACATGAACGTTCACGAGAATGACAGAGGTAATGCATATGATAAAGAGCAAACACATAGTGAGATTAGGCTATTTTTTAAATGACATTTGTAGTTTTAGAAAGAGTATCTTGAAGGAAATAAATTTAATTAAATATTATTTCTCAATCGTTTCAATTTAAAAATTAGAGAAAGAAAAATAAATATAATTATATGTCCTATTACTTAAAAAGTATAATTTACTTAAAATATATGGCTACTTAAGAGTAAATATATATAAAAATTTAATACTTCATCTTATTAATACTGAATTAAGAACAAGTTTAATAAGTATTAGTTGCATTCCATGGGTCGATCTCTGTAGAGCAAAGTTTTTAGAAATTGGACCCTGAGTTCTTTATCTATATTTAGCTGAAATTCATATTTGTCTTCTGTTGTGCCACCGCATTTGCAATATGTTCCAATTTAAAAAATTATAGAGAAAGGAAAATAAATACAATAATTATCCTGCCATTACTTAATTTTTTTTTGCTTAAAGTAACATATACAAAATTTAATACTTATGTTATTAATTTAGGCCATTTATACTAGGATCGTGTAGCTTTAGCGTCAAAGTGCATTATTATTGCATTCAGTAATTTATTAATGTATAAGGGGGGCGTGATAAAAATTGTAATTGAAAAGGGGGGTGCCAGTATTGAAAGTTTGAGAAGCACTGTGATAAGGTCATTAATAACAAATTCACAGTTTTCCCAGAATTAAAGATTTAGTGAGTTTAGGGTGTGAGCCCCACGTGACTGCTTCATGTTTAACCAAATTATTATTGTTTTTTTCTCTATTGGCTTCATTTAAACTGCTGACCATATTAGTTGTCTTTAGTAAGTCTTAAAATCATCAATCGCCATTGCTTTATACTCCATCAAGGTAACATGAGGCTTCATACTGAGTTTTCTTTACTCACCAAAAATTTGTCGGAGTTATTTCATTTCGTCTGTTCTTCTAGCTATGACTTGTGTCATGTATTATATATATATATATTTATATATATCGCAACTCTTTCTCTAAAAACTAGTTGCCGTAAATACATTTCTCATTCAAAGACTGAAAAAGTTTTAAAGACGTCAGATTCTCATCTCTTTCTGGAAAGAAGGCAAGACATAACTGACAGTTTGGGAGAGTGTGGCGAATATTATTATAGTTCATATTCCTTGCAACTCTTCCTAGTCAACAAAAGCAAATATGTTTTAATCTTCCCTAATACTTTCATAAACTTGACTTTTAATTTTCAATTTAATGTTGTCCATTATTGTAAACTAGCCATTACACGCTCCCTTCTATAGGTATTTCACGATGTTATATGAATGCATACTTTATATATATATATATATATATATATATATATATATAAATTATTGATATCTTATCATTGAGAATTCAATTGTATTGAAAAACATTCTTATAATTCTTGATTTAAAAATGACATAACTTCCAAATTATAATTTTTAAAATTGCAGAACTATCTTTTACTCTCCCGAAACCCCTCCCAAGTAGATTTCCTCAAAACCCATTTGGAGTGGATCTCTATTCAATAAAATAAACATGCTTGCCAAATTTTAAAGCTGTTGTTGTTGTTGTGAATAATGCCATCTGCCTGACGAAGTCAGATCGAGGGCCGCGAAATTCATCGCGGCTAAGGGCTAGAATTTTACGCCTGTCAGCCTTTAGCTTTGAGCACCATGCAGGTGACAAAATGATTTGGCTCGATTCCCCACTTTAGAGGGAGAAAGCCCTGCGGCCGCTAGGGATCCACCTCTTCTCTTCCACCAACCACACGAAAGGACTTGTGGCTCGACGGCTATTTAGGAGTACCCCATGTCGTGCAAAGGCATCTATACATTACAAACATCCATGTCTTCTCCAGGATTCGAATCCAGTCCCAACGACACCGCAGTCAGCGTCAACCACTAGCAACACTTTGGGCGACAATTTTATTTTTGCCGTGGGTAGCCTACCGGTTAGGCACCGGACTCGGACCGGAAGGCTCTGGTTTGATGCCCGTACCGCCAACACCCTCCGGAGTACATGCGTGAGTACGTGCTCGTTAACTAGTGGATCCGGAAAGTCTTGTGGGCTGAATCACGAGTGCAGGAAACTGGAGAAAATTTCCTTCCAATTCAGTTCCATGCCTAAATTGTGGAGGTGGAGATAGGTGGTATCACCTTCTATCGTTCCTTCGAGAATTTCTTCGAGCTAAATCGTACTGTCGCCTGTATGGTGCTCAAGGCTAAGGCCTAACGACAGACGTACTTCTAGCCCATTGCCACGATGAATTTCGTATTCTTCGATATGACTATGTCAGACGGGTGGCATGAGCAACAACAATTTTAAAGCTAAATCTAAGAAATTAAAAACGAAATTTTTTTATCAATAAGCTCCAGTAATTACCTTTGAGAGTCGATTTCTGTAAGGCCCGCTCAATTCAACAACAGATATATACATAGCAAATTTTATTTTTGTAGGCCTAGTAGTTCGAAAACTGGTATTTTTTTTTATTAATACGCTGTAAGATATTCCCTCTTCCCCCATAGGAGTTGATTTCTGTAAAATCCTTTCATACCGAATTTCCATTCAACAGAAGTAGCATATATCCTAAATTTCAGTTTGGTAAGTAGTAGTTCAGTAATAAAACTTTATTTTTAGAAATAAGTCCCGGGAACTCCCTCCCCAATAGGAGTCAATTTCGTAAGACCCGCTCTTAGAGGATCTATATTCACAAAATAGGAAAAAAAAATTAAAATTTTAAGTCTGTCAAAACGGTAATATTTTCTGTAACACCCCTTAAGCCCTGGCAATGACCTTTCGGGTCAATTCTCAAAACAGTTTTTGTAGTGGATCTCTACTGCATGAAAGGAACGGGTTTACCAAATTTCTAGAATTTTGGTCGAATAGTTTAAAAAACGGGAGTATTTATATTTAATGCCCCTTAAGCCCTCGCTACCTCCTCTGGGTTCACTTTTCGCAAAACCCTTTGTGTAGCGAATCTCAAATCGTTAAAGGAATATGTTAACGAAATTTCAAGTTTTTAGGTCTAATAGTTATAAAAATAAGAATATTTATCTCTAACGACCCTTAGAGGTCAATTTTCTCAAAACCATTTTTGTAGATGACCTCTACTCCATGAAAGTAACATGTCTACCAAAAATTTCAAGTTTATAAATCTAATAGTTAGAAAAAAGGGAGTATATATCTTTAACGCCCCTTAGGGATAATTTTACTAACTCTGAAACCTTTGCGGGCATGCGTTAAAGAATTTTGCAAAGATTCCTCGCTATTGGATGAATAATTTAGGAAGGCATACGAAAAATACCGACACACACACACATATTTTTATTTATATAGATAATGAAACTGAATTATGAAACAGCGTTCTTATATTCAATTGTAAAATCTTTCTAAAAAATTAATATAGATTTTAACATAATTAATTTAGCTATTTTTGCTTGAATATTTTCTTTCAAAATGAATTTTTTAAGTTCCTAAGGTATACTAGTATGTGTTTTTAAAAAATCATGTAACCTATTTTTCCCCTTTTGTTCTTGGAACAAGTTATTCTAAAATAAGATCTTCACTCTTCCCACCATTTTCTTTTCACTAAAAGGAATGAAATAAAAATATTACCCAATTATCTTATAAGAGTATATAAGTAACATGAATATTTCGTCTGGTCATGACTGTAATTTTAACAAAAGCCAACTTTCTCACTCTGCCAGATGAACTGCATGTCGACAAAAATCTGCTTTAAATTGAAAATAGTCTAGAAATTAAATTACTTAAACAAGCTTTAAATTTAGTTTTCACTCGAGTTTGAAGAAGACTTTTTCATTTATACTTTTTCACTCTAGATTTTTAAAAGCTTTTTTGATACGAAACTAGGAAAATTTTACACTTAGAAACCGCTTCAAAACAAGTAGAAAAACTAGGCCAAAAAAATACTATTACATTCACGGCAGCTAAAAATTTTTAAGAAAAGGAGAAAAGCAGCTGTCATATGTCTGACTTTTTTTTTCTTTTTCACTGCCACTAGTTTTCATACAGGTGTAATAAATTGCTTCATATCAATTTTCTTTTCCGAAAATATAAAATAGAATCCCTTTAGGGCCTGAAAATTCAATTTCCTTCCCGTAAGTGCGAAATATCAGCAGTGAGAAGGGAAAAAGAGGGGAAAAATAATATAGGGGCCGTTTTTTCGAAACAAAAGGTGACAAGTCATTAATTTTCCAGCACTGGCAACACCCGACAAAAGTTGGATAACAAAAGAGCACAGTTGCAGGGAACGAAAAAAAAAAGACAAAATACATTTTAAACGGATAACTAAAAAGCAAATGGTGGATCCTTTTTTTCTCCCCCCTTTCAAATGGTCGTAATATTAAGCAAATAAAAACGAATAGGATTTGCAAATCAAATAAAACGATTTAAAAGGTTGACTAGATCGCTTCTGGGTTTACACCTTTGCAACTTCGTGATTTGATTTATGGTTCTCTAAGCGCGTACTTGGATAAATTCACCATTTGAAGAGATCACACTCGCGTTTATAATATATTGCAAGGTGTTTTTTTAAAGCAGTTGCTTAATGTAAGAAATGTTTAAAAAGTGTACTTGCTCAGGTTTAAAATGTAAAGTAAATTTTGAAGCATTGCTTCTCAAAGATTCAATTTTTGCTACCCAATATTCTAACATAATTTTCACCACGTCCCCCTCATACATTAACCTTGCATTGAATTCAATAATTCTGTACTTCAGCGCTAAAACTACAATACGTCTTTCAACTTTTAAGTGCCACCGGCGTAGATAAATGTCTCGCTCAGCCAAAACTTTAAATTTCCCCTGACGTATATATACGTCTTTCCGAAGTAAGATCTTTTCTGTGCACTGCTATCCATAAAATTATTCCGAAGTCTTTGAAATGCAACAAAAGGGCCTTGGCAATTTATGCGCAGGATTTACTTATTTCAGATTATTTGCTTCTTTATTCCTTAGCCCCCCCCGCCCCTAAATACATCACGTACGCCCGCCTACGTGGAAACCTGTTGGAATTAAGAAGCGAATCGTGTAACTTTTAATTGGCAGTTAAGGGATTAATTATAAACCGTACAAATTTACAAGATAAGTGTTATTTTTGTATATAATTTTATATATGACAATGAGATAGGGTCACTGGTAATTATTAAATTTGTTCTTAATTTAGTATTGTTAAATTAATTATAAAATACAATGTGTAGCACTGATTCATTTATAAGTATAATATATCAGTGTAAATGTGTATTTTATATTTTTATTATTTCAGAATGGATTTTGTTTCTTTACTTTCAGTAATTTAATATTTTTTAAATAATCTTTTGTTTTCGACATTTAAATATTCTCACGCCCCCTCATAGAGTTTTTACGCTCCCCCAAGGGGGTTAGGCCCCACAGTTTAAAAAACGCTGTTTTTAAGCAAGTTGTTTTCTTTAGGTAGTTTCTCTTACAAAGTGAAAATAAAATTAAATATTTAGCCCTGTGGTTACTAAATCATCTACTAATTAATCGATCATCTCGTCATTTTGTGATATTGTATTGTAATGTGCATACACATATATACATCATAGTCTTTTTATTTATTTATATACATACACAGTGCGCCAAATAAGTTTTAAGTCTCGTCTTGGAGCACAGGTTCTAATAACACCATGAGTGTAATTGCCGTTTGCTAAAACACTCCCTACAAGTTGCGCGAATTTAGTTAAGTAGCCGAGAGAAGAGGAGCGTTCATTGCAGAAGTGATGTTTTTTCATGTTGATTTTTTAAGATGAAGGAAACAGCTGTGATTATATATAAATTTAACTCAAAACTTGGTAAAAGTGCTTCGCAAACGTATCAACTCATGAAACAAGTTTACGGTGACTATTACTTAAGTATAACAAATGTTTGTTGTGAGAGTACAAACGATTTTGGAAGAAAGAGAGTAAACGTAGAAGACCAATTTCATTTAAAACATCTGAATTTATTGAGAAAGCACGAAACTTCGTGACACACGATCGCTGTGCGTCACTGAAATTGATGGAAGACTCTTTAAGCACCATTAAAGTAACGATTCCAACCACCCTGCATGAAGAATTGGGCAAAACAAAAGTGTGTGCTAAATTTGTTCCACACACTCTAACCCCTGAACAAAAAAACAGTGCGAAGTGAACATTGCAGAGATATCTTTTCAGTCGCTGAAAACGATCCAAACTTAAAGTCCATTGTAACAGGGGAGAAATCCTAGTGTTTCCAATATGATTCTTAAGCAAAGTGGCAAATGGAAGTGAGACAAAATTTACCGCAATTCAAGGAAAGTTTCATCCAAAATCAAAACAATTTTTTACATTTTTCAATAGTAAAGTTAATTATGTATTAAGAATTTGTTCCAATTGGACAAACAGTTACAGATCAGTATTATTTAGCAGTGTTAAAGCTTTTGATGGTTAAAATTCGTCGCATTCGTCTAGAACATCGAACTGAAAGCAGTAGGTGTTCGTTGCACGAAAATGCACCCAGTCAAACCTTCTTTATTGTTCGTTGATTTTTGACAAAAATGTCTGTATGCTGAACCATCCATAGTGTTCACCTGATCTAGTCCCCTGCTGACTACTTCTTATTCCCAAAACTTTATTTAAAGTTTGAAGGGTGTTATTTTGAGGATATTTCGACCATACAAGTAGCTTCGACACATGCTTTTCAGGTCATTCCACAAAGTGATTTGCAATAGACGTTTGATTCATTCATAAATCGCTGTAAAGGAAATGAAACTGGAGGGTCCTATTTCGAATAAGAAATTAACTTAGAATTTCTTTTTTTCTTTTTACAGACCCAGTCTTAAAACATATTTGACACACTGCGTATATATGTTAACATTAAAGTGTACATATACATATGTTACCGTTATTTTATAGAATAACTTGACATTTCAAGAAATAACTGGAAAAGTCAGTCAAAGTATATATAATTATTGAATTCTATGATTTAACTAGGTTATTCTATAGAAGAACTATTATTTGAGAGAGATCGTTAAAGTATGAGATACGGAACACGAAAGTTCTTTGAACCAATTCTAGCTGCTTTTAATCAGTTTTGAACCACTTATAACTGCTTTGCAATGATGTGTATGTGTATAAGCTTCCTTCCTTTGCTCTTTTCAAGATAGATTTTAGACGGTATAATTATATTCACGTTTTAGATTTTGGAAAATGAACAAATATTTTTTTAACCTTGTGACATGGTCGATCTTCGTAGACCATGTCTTGGGGTTTCAGCGTAAGTTAGAGGTGTGGGATTCTCGAAATGATGAGACATTTTAGAATCCTTAATATGACTTTTATTAAGAATTTAACTTAAATTACTTAGATATCGAACAAACTTATATTAAGTGAGAATAAACCAAAGCACGTAGCTTTAATTAACACAGATCGCGCAATTAGATCACTTATCAATATAATTATATTATATCCGCCTACTCTCAATCTCAACAATATATTCTCGTTCAGAATATAATCTTCCTACCTTGGTTGAATACGCAACGTCCAATCCACTTCAAATATTTCTGCAAGTGGGCTTACAATGGTATGTACCTTGGTTGAATGGCTAGGTTTTCTTGATTCTAGGTAAGCCGTCAATCAACACTTCTATCTTCTCTACACTGAACTTTCTCTAAATTACCATCCCGCTCACTAAAACTTCTATCGTTTTAAAGGTTATCTTATTTGCATCCATCCTTCGTTTCACTTCTTGAATTTGGGTTGGAAAATATTTGCCATAAATCGTGGCCGTCAAAGAACACAGAGGTTATGTTAGAGAAAGGACGCGTGAGATGTCACAACCTGTTTTCAAGCAATGACTTCTGCAAGAGTGGAAGACTAACCTATAAACGAGAAAGATTCAAGGCGAGGGATTTGAATCTTTATTAAATAATCATGGGGTGAAGGAAAAAAATTTTGCATTACTCATGAAAAACCATTAAATTTGATAGCAGAAGTAAATAGATTTTAAACAGCACCGAAAAAAGTACCCCTTGACTCTCGGTTACTTTAGCATTATATTATCATTGAAGTATAACATTGCCTGTATAACAAATGTAAAACATATTCTTTGTTCTTCTTTCTGTTTAACTAATGTTAGCAATATGAGCAATAATAATTATATAATTTACTTTTCCTTATTATTTATCAATTAATTATCCTGAATAGGGATAAAATGTATCTTTTTAGAAGTTTTATATATTTAGGATCAATTAATTTATAAAACAACTTTGAAATTGTTTATTTTTCAGTCTATCATAAGCTATTTTATAAAATAGCTAGTTATTTCATAGAACAACTAGGTAAAGTACGAAATTGTTCATCTATTATATACATATACTGACTTGTCTTGTTAGTTCATGAAATACTTAGTTATTTTGTGAAATAACTGAATCATATACTTTAACGGTAACACACACACATAAATATACATATATATACTCACACACATATATACACACATACGATCGTGGCGATTGTTAACTTAGCGGATCTAAGGTGAGAAAACACACAATACGTATTACCAAAAAAGCGCGATCCTAACCACTATATTTAATTTTCCCTTCTATTCCTAGTCTCTGTTTATGTCACAGTTACTAATGGATACTAGAATGATCCTACCTTAATCTCTTGTTTAATTGCAATCCTGTCGGATCCTCAATATCTTTAGATTAACTTGTGTGGAATTGGATCCACCTTGACTTGATCGTTCTGTCACGGATAGCTTCACACTCAACGACGGCTTTCTTCTCTTCCTTCAATTCACGCGCTTAAACCAGACTATCATAATCACTTCCCAATAGGTCATACGCTTACGTTAAACTTCTGCTATTTAAAAAGTTTCTAATTTGCATGTTCACGTTTCGCTACTGGATTTGGTTAGAAAGAATTTGCCTTTTTCGGTCCCAAAGAACCCTAGAGGAGATTTTAGTAGGAAACGCGATGAGCTCGTCACAATTGAATTATAACTCATTTTGTTTAGTTACTTTTATGAGGCCAGGGAAATAAATTTAGAAGTGGATAGTAATGACGTTCAAGAACTGCTGGATTCCCACAATCAGAAGATAGCAATTGTTGAACTCATACCAATGCACGTGTAAAAAATTGAAGAGCTTTAGTCTTTGGATCCAGTTTCCGTCAGAGGATCTACTGGCGGTTGGTAATTTGACAAAAGGGCTCAGTTTAATTAAAAAAGTGTACTAATTTTTTTGTAGAAAATACATACTCAAACGAACAGCGTACTTATTCAACAAAACAAGGAATAAAAAATTATTAGCATGCTACGAAGATATTTTCCAGAAGAAAAAAAAACTCTGTGCCACACGACGAATTAGATTTTATGAAACCTTCTACTCCAAAATAACTTCGGTTTGTGATTTGGTAATTGTTTTATTTATAAAATTATTAATTTTTTTTGTTTTAATTTATTATTTTCATTCGTCTACGATCCTAACTAAAAATAATGTATATGTATTTATATGTGAAATATATACCCCGAATTACGCTATTATTACTCAGTTCCAATTATCGCGAAAGTTCGAGGTACTATTGTATCTCAAATTTTTTCTTTGATCTTAAATTTGTTTCTCCAACTAATAATAAAACAGCAATAAAAAAATTAAGTCAATTCCTACTTAGGTCAACAAAGACAAATTTTATTTTATTTACATTTTATTAAATAACTACAATTAATATCAATATGTATATACATATGACAGAATCACAATACTAAATGGCAAAAAAGAATGCGATTTTCCTTGCAATCTTCAATTTTCATTTCTAGATATGGTGTTGGACTGTTATTTTTGTTTGTTACTTTTTATTCACATTCATTACATTTAATTATTCCAATAACACACAGTATAGGAAAAAGAAATCAAATTGTTAGGAATTAGGCCATTCCAGGTGGGATTCGAAACCATGACTTTTGGATTAGAAGATCGACGCGCTATCCATTACGCTACAGGGACACAACGAGTGATTTTCCTTTCTATATAGGCTGCTGGACTTTTATTTTTGTTTATTACTATTTATTCATTAATTAAAATAGAATTAATTAATAAATAATTGAAAAAACTGCATTAAAATCCAGTGTCATTTTTCATTCATCCATGTATTTGTACTTGAGTGTATGAATAAACGCATTTTATTAACGATTGAAAATTTGAAATAGATATATATATAGGGATAGTGCGAACTAATAGAAGGAATTGAATGACTACATATAGATTTTCATTATTCAAAATCTTACATATCTAAGAGAGGCCAAGATCTAAAAATTATTCCGACCTTTCACATAAATTGATGCAACATACACCGAGATAAAATTAAACATTGCTTCATTTGTAAACTTTGAACACCCAAGAGACCATTAAAAGGCCCTGACCAATTGTTAGCTCTGAACCAAATCCTAAAATTCAAACAATCTGGTTTGTTGTCCCGCTTTTCTGAATTAGCTGCTTTAAACATTCGTCTCTGAGCAACCAAGATTTGGAATAACGAAGCAATTCAAATCTGAATACCAGATTCTCATTTTATTATGTAGCGGCGGGAGTGCTTCGATTTAAAAGTGAGTCTTTGTCACTGGAGACAATTCTCTCTCGAATCAATATTAGATAGTGATTCCTTAGGCTCTCCATCTCCCTTTGGATTAATTCGAATTCTGAACCTATACGTGTTCCATATGCCTGCTGGCAGAAATCGCATTCAATTAGTATCAAAGTTTATACATTATGAAGTGAAGATAGAGGGTTTGCCTTTTCCTTTTCAGATTTCTGGCGTGTGTTATTGTTGTCTTTCTCCCAGAAAACTCAATTTGTTGTCTCAGCTCTGGAGGGGAAATGTTGCTGGGAAAACAATGGGAAGTGTGTTGATATTTTGAATTAGGCTCGAAAGTTTGCTTTTCGGGGGCAAGGCAGAGTTGTAACATTGTTTGAAGATTTAAGATTTTATTGAAATAATTAATTTCAAGAACATATGCAAAGTGTTGAGTTTGGAAACATTGTTTGAATATTACTACTGAAATGTATTCAGTTACTTGATTATTTTGCGTTGTTGAATTTTTTATAAAATGTTATATTTAGAACAAATTAAGATTAACAGCAACTTAACAGCTTAGATTTAACAGCAACCGCGGACATTTATTTTTTATAAAAATTAAGAAATTTTCTTCTTTTAGAATAATTATTCAATTCCTACTATTAGCTCACACTCTGTATATATTTATTTATCTTGGTGGAATTTCAATCCTTAATAAATTACATTTTAAAGCGTTCAATTGATCTGAAATTTTATATACATGTTTATTTTGGATAACAATACTGTAATTTAATTATAATTAATAAAGATTAATTGATTAAAACTAATTATTTAAATAATTACAAATACAGCCACGTTGGTATCATTTTTGGTGACTTAGCGACCCTTTTGGCGACTTGTGTCAAAACTTGAAATGGCTTTTTTTCTCATGTTTGAAAGCATTCAGTTGAACTGAAATTTTACATACAAGATTGTTTTGGATGACAATACGATTCTTTAACCATAATTAATAAAAACGAATTACCCACTTAATGTTGTGATTCTGTCATATGTATTTACATATTTATATTAATTGTAACTATTTAATAAAAAGTAGCTAAAATAAAATTTTTCTTTATTGATCTAAATGAAAATTTGATTGTTGTTGAATTTTGTTGAAAAGTTGATCTCTTTGACAGTACGGTTATAAAGAAGTTTAAATGCAATATGTTGCAGTCTTCATTTCAGTGCAGTGTGCAATTTTATTTGCAGTGTTGTTGAGTAAAAGAAATTGTTAGAACAAACAGTTGCTGACAGTAGCATAAAAAAATGTTTGCTATTGTATTTAACATCAATTGCCAACGATAATTTGATTTTTTATGAAACAGTATTATAGAAGTTAATATACAATACTCTGAAATGTTTTGAGTTTGTTTTCAGTTTATTTCTTTCTGCGAAAAAGTACAGTTTAAGCACACACTTGTTCATGTTTTTACATTTTAATTAATTTCCAAAATATGGAATGTCCACGGTAGACTAGTGGTTATGAACACAGATTCATGGCTGGCATATCATGAGTTGGATTTCTTGTGCGATTAAAGCCCCTTTGTGTATAGGGATTGATGCACTTTAAATTTGTCAAGGTTCAAAGTCCTTCCACTTCCATAGTGTGGAAGTTCAGAGAAGGGTTTCCAACAAGTGTTTTCCTCACAACTTGGCCATCGCTTAAAGTTATGGGGTCCATCGCCAATAGCCCTTTAGGTTTTTACAGTGCAACACTAATATACATTCACTCACCCAAAGTATGGAAGCAAAACGAAATAAGGCTTAGGATATTTACTGATCAATACGTAGCTCCTTGGCATCCAAAATTTCATGAACATAAAAATTATTATTTTTAGATTCAGGAACATTTTAAATCATTCAGAATTCCCCAATTCCTTTTCCTGTAGACGAAATAAACGATATTCAAAATATGGTAAAATTTCGGCTAGAATGAGAAACGGTTCTCAGACAAATCGATGTGCTACATAAAATGCTTTTGTTTTTTCTTCCAATATGTATTAGAAATAAGTTTCATATCGAAATAAAAAATGAAGTTTAAACCAATTAGAAAAAAAAAAACTAAATTTCTAGAGATATTAATTACTTTTATCAAGAAAACATAAATTACATGAAGCCATATAATTATTACATAAGCCATTACATGAAGCAGACATTTGCACACCTGTAGCAGTAGACCAACTTGCTGCCAACTGCCTGGAGGAAGCTATACGGTCATTCACGTCATGTGAAGCAGTTGTCAATCGCCTCACACTGACGTCACCTTCCGTCGTCCACTGTCAGTTTTTCAAATTGTTCGCTGATCGTCGGTCCACAGCTTCCAAAATCGCATCACTGTGGAACTGTTCCGCCGGTACACGAACTCCTATTAAGCGATAAAAAATCCTGTTCTTCTCAAAGACCGATCATCCTCCCCCGTTGTTGGATTTTCTCCTTATTTCGTCGTGGAGGCATACTTAGGTCTCACTTAAACGTTCACAACTAACAAATAATCATTTTCTATTTTCAACGTCCCGCTACATCTCTCTACTTATACGCTTTCAGCATCAGTTCAAAGGGCGCGGCGCATGCGCTGTGACATAAACTTCACTGTTTTACTTAAAATCCTATAATGGATATTTGCTACAAAGTTCATTTAACTCTGATGTTTACTTCATGGCGTTGAATTTTTTACAATCAGCAGCAGTGTATCTCTCACTCATTCATAGCTCGAAGAGATAGAAATAAAAAGAAATTAAACATATTGTATCAATAAAAGAATTATTTGAAATAAACTTAATTAATTCTGTATGCATTTTTAAAAGAAGTTAAATTTATTTTGCGCTTGTAAAAATCACATTTTATTAAATAAATTTATGAGTTCAATATGCATTACTTATAAAAGAATATTTTAATAGATCATATATAATTGGTGTGCAATTTTTCTTACGTTTAACTGTTCTTCAGTTAAATACATTTTAATTACTAATTAAATAACTATAAAATGTAACTATTGAGTCTACTACTTAATTTTTATTTTCATTCGAATCAGATTAAAAGCTTATAGATTGATATATTTCCAAATGAATTATTAGCTAACTATTACAAAATTAAAAATATTTTTTATGTCAAAAAAAGTATGTCTCAAAACGTATTAATTTTAAATTAATTTTATTAACAAAAAAAAAATAGGACTTGAATTTAAAGATTGCGTTTTTACTCTTTCTTCTTCATTGATTCTTGCAAAATATTTAATTGATTTAGAAACATGTAAGGAATATTTTTAAGAAATTCATTTCTCCATTAACTCTGCTTGCGGATTTATTCCAGACGAAATTACTGTGCCATAATTGTTTCTGAGCTTAATTTAAGAGCAATCACTTTTATAATACATTTAATATTTGCTAATATTTAAATAAATTAATTAATATGTTGTGTAGTTTCATTACTTTATGTGTCAATATTACGAAATTAATTTCATTTAATCCTTAGGGGTATGCTCAAATAAAAATGTTAAGTTCAATATTTGTAATGGATAAAACATTTTAAATAAAGAAAGGGTTGAAATGCGCAAAAGAGATACATGTTATTTAAATGGTGGCTCTGTAAAATTATATTAATATTTTCAATTTATTCAATTGCCAATTGCTTAAGAATGAAATAAGGATTATGTAAAGAATGTGCGCTTCCATAAAAGAATGACTATGCATAGTTTACGTTTCCATATAAAAAGGATTATGTTTAGGAATAAATTACTATAAATTAAGTTTGTTCGCAAGGATAATAATACTTTTTAAATTAATATACTTTTGAAAAGTTACCTTTTTCTTGCTTAGTATAAGCACACAAAAGATTCAATTAAAAAAAATCCTTCCATTTGTGCAGCACGCTTAAAATTTTAAAAAGGGAAGAAATGTCTCTATATTAAATCAATTTTATTATAATTTTTAATTTTTCAATATCTTAATACTATTGTTTTAAATATGAACCATGAAAAATCAAAAGCTAAAACTAAATTACAACCAGGTTATTCAAAACGTTTGTTGTTCATAGAAAAAGCTTAAAAACACATTGTTTTTGATATTGGCATTATTTTGTAATTTTGTTCAACTTTACCTTTCCACCTTTAATAAATTGAAATTAATAAAAAAATATTTTTCACATTTCGAACATTTTGTCGCTATAAGTGGACCTATTGCTAAGCAGTTAATACAGTTTATCGAAGTATTTAATATTTTTATTCAAATAATGTGCTTTAGAGCCATACAATTTTTTAGGAAATTTAAATATTTGAAATTTGGCAAGCATGCATCTCTTTTGCCCATTACAGATCCGTTAAGAACGGATTTTGAGGAAATCGACTCAATGGAAGCAGGAGAATGGGTGTATGACGGCTCAAATAATAACTATACTTATGTTTAAGAAATTCGTGTACTGTCATTTTTACAGCGACCCAGTAATGAGAACTATGGAATTCTAATTTTTTACTGAATGCCCGGGTTTTCATTCATAGAAGTTCTACAGTAGTATATGGTCGTCGGGGCACTTGATCTCTGGTGAGGTCTTATTCCCCTATCTTTAAGGTATCCGACTACCCTAAAATCATGATTTTTTTTTTTTCAAAAATTGACAATTTTTTTTAAATGACTTTATTTTATAGGCAATGTTATTAGCTTAATAACAATACCAAGTTTTTTTTTTTTATTTTCCCTCCACTAAAACAAAAACTATAAACGTTTTAGTAAAAGCAGATGCCATAACTTGCCACAAGGTGTCAAACTTTAAAATGCGTTTTACTCGAAATGTGTTTTTTTTTTAAAATTCAAACGGGGACAGCGATTGCTCAAAATGTTTTGAAAATAATTGGTTGAAATATTTGGGGGACGATATTTAAATGGGGAAAGTCAGAAGAGATAGCGAAAAGGAAATTCCCTAAATGCCATGATATTCAGTGTTTTCAAAGAGGGGGGAGTTTATTGACTGGAGGTAAAAGTTGGGAACTATTACATCCTCTTCAGCATAAATACTTTATGAGGATTTACGTTAAAGATCACGGAAATATACTTATCTATTTTTATATCACACATTTATATATGCATACATAAATATTACTCGTATATTGGTTTATTGTTCATTGTTTTCGATTCCAGAACTTTTCTTTTTTACTTACGTAGGATTATTATTACACTTCTATTTATTTTATTACATATTATTTGATGTATGTGTAATATATATATATGAAAAATATTTGCTCGCGAAAAATTTACATTTGATTAGAGGTTCTTAAGTCTTCGTGGTCAAAAAAATAAAGAGGCTTGTTCGTGATTGCATCATTTATTTGGGCATGCTGCTCGTACCAGTGCCAAAATGCAAGAGAGGAAATTATTCAAATATCAAGTTTGTATATACATGGAAAAACAGGGAAAAACACATTATGAAAACTACAGTCACATGTTTAGGCGAAGGGAATAAGCAGTTATTTATAGAAATGACATCTCTGTTTAGGGGATGTTAAATCCCTATTAATAAGGCGAAAGAAAACAATTGATGATCTTGTATTTCTTAGAATCGCCAATAAATCTATCAAAAATTCAAGGTCTAAAGAATTAGTACAGTAAATGTACCAACATGATGTTTTTAATTTTTTACAAAAAGATAAATCGAGACGCGCGATTCGAAATAGGGTATTAGGATTTATGAATTAGATGTTACAAACAAAGGTGATTCTAATTATGAGTAGATATCTTTTTAAGTTATTACACACACATGTATGTATACGCATATATATTTGCATATCTATCCGCATATATTTACATATCTATGTACATATATTTGCATATCTATGTACATATATTTGCATATCTATCTGCATATATTTGCATATCTATGTACATATATTTGCATATCTATCTACATATATTTGCATATCTATGTACATATAT
>BMAV01023214.1:116717-137405 GCA_019973955.1 Trichonephila inaurata madagascariensis | reverse complement strand
GGTAATGTTTGAAGTTGTACTTCTTTTTGATTCCGTAAATTCTTTTGTGATCCTCCCTACTATATATATATATATATATTAATATATAGCGAAAATATACATGTAGTACAAAACACGTGATCTTTATATTTGTATAAAACTGGACATTCATTTAAATAACGAGGAGTCTGCATATTTTATAAATATGCCTCTTGTGTTCATTCCGTTACAGTTTTCGAGAAAAATAGATATATGGTTTTTCTTATCATCAGTATCTCTGATTTTTCCAATATTCAGTTGAAATCTTTGTGTTTTAGCCTCTATCAATGTATGCAAAAGTATGCAAGAAACATATTTATATATTTTGCATAGATGTGTTGAAAAGGTATTGAAGTGAATACAGAATCATTGAAAAATTAACTAAAGTAGAAAATCCTTTCACACGCATACACGCCCGCACACATGTATGATACATACATTCATATATTTATTGACTGAGCAATGGCTCTAGCATCAAGAAAAAATAATTCTTTGCACGAAAATAAGTTTAATTTGAAAAGTGGCCAGCTTCGACATTACATTGGTAGCAAAAATAGTAGTCGCTTGGTTGGTAATGATAATAATAACAATACTGCACTGTCTTAAATAATATACAATGAAAATATCGCTTAGCCCGAAACTAAGAGGACTGAAATATTTTTTTCCTGTTAAAAGAATTTCGTGTCAAAGGATATTGCACACACACACAAAAAAAACTCCACATATTTACAAAAGTTTATAAGTTATTTATATTAGATTTTTATTAAACACATGCAAATATATATGTATATATGCATGTGTTTAATAAAAATCAATCAAAATCATTCACAAGAATTTAAAGAAATTGAATATAAAATTTTCGAATTTTTGAAAAAAAAAAACATTTATTGAATAGTTGGAAAATAATCCAGTATTGTACATTGCCTGTACATTGTCTTTTTTTTAGCATCAAATTGTCGATAAATTGTTCGATGTCGTACATTTTGTTATTTATTTCACCATTAAATGTGCATCTAAATAAAGGCACATACTTTTCATGATGTTGCTCATTTCGGATGGCTGGGGATGGCTGCATTATTCATCTCATTTTTTGTCATTGGAATCTGTATCAGTGATAATTTTTTAGCTCTTTAAACAAACTACAAAACGTCTTAGTCTGTCATAATTCGGGCTGTAGACACATTATCATCCTCTACTGCAGTAATTACCAAAGTGGATTATATAGACCCCCAGGGGTCTATGACAACCTGCAAGAGGTCCACTTCAGCGAAAACATAATTTGGGGATCCATAAGGTGTAAATGGGGGGGGGGGCTAGAACTGTCATTAAATCAGATCAAATCTTTAATTTCAAAAGAAAATTTAATCAAGTAGAAACCAGATTTATACCTATTTAAATGATTTATTTACTAAATTTAATGAAGTTAATTTCTTACAAGGATCATAATTTAAGCGTTTCTTGCTAGAATTAAGCTAAGAAGTATAGAGTCTAGAAATCTAGAGTCTAGTATGTCTAGAATTTTCCTAGTTTCTAAATTTTGTCGCACACAATCTCCGAGGAAAAGGACGTCCTAACCTACGTACAGCATTTAAATGTCCTTTATTCTGATTTTAAAACTAGGTTTGAGAATGCTTTGTCTATGGTAATACTACAGGAGAAAATGAATTCATATGGTCACATTGAAAGAAAAAATAAATGTCGTATTACAAGAATTGATCGGAATAGACACTAGGAAGATCTTAAAATAAAATTTAGAAACTGATATCAGGAATTTTTGAAGCACCAAAATGAATGAAGCATCAGTCTCGTCCCTCTCATTAAAAACATTTGTTTGTACCTCAGTTACTTTATGTATCAGCCATTTTGTGTATTAATTAAATTTTAATTTAATTGAATACCCCATGTTTCTTAAATTTCAAACACTACACTTAACTATTGTTAGAAATTTAAATCTTTTAAATTAAGTATAGTTAGTTCTATACCAGCTGTCAAAAAGGCATTTAAGTTGATAAATTTGCAAAATATTCATTATTAGGTAAGTAAGGGTCTACCCAAAGCCGAATAACATGGCAAGGATGTGACATCTCTCGCGTTCTTCTTCTAACATAACTCCTACGTTCTTTGACGGCCACGATTAATGGCAAAACTTTTCCAACACAATACCAAGAAGAGAAACAAAGCGAAAATGCAAATAAGATATACTTTAAAAGTATAGAGGGTTTAGTGAGAAGAATGGCAATCTTAGAGATAACTTAGTGCGTAACAGTTTGGAATAAGTGTTAGACGACCTACTCACAAGGAAGAAGGATACGCTCATCGTCGCTAATAATAATAATTATAAGAAGGAGTAATAGTACCTGAATATACCTATCTACAAGTAGCAGAATAGGTGAGTCTTCAACCAAGGTAGGAGGGTTACTCTATAAAAGGTAATATTTTGTATAGGAAGTTAGGTTAGGCAGATAATTAAATATAATTAAGATAAGTGATCTAGTTGTGCGATCTGACTTAAATATTCAGATTAATTTGTGGCTTATTCTCACTTAAAGAAAGTTGTTATTTAGAATTAAGTAATTTAAGTTATTCTTAATAAAAGTTGTGTTAAGAATTACAAAATGTCTCATCTTTTAGATAATCCCACACCTCTAGCTTACGCGGATCCAACAAGACATAGCTATCGCAGGATGGCTATGTCACAAGGGGTCTATGAGACAAAAAAGTTTGGGAACCTCTGCTCTACCGCAACGAATTTTTCCGATAATACAATAGGACAGTCCAATTTGGATGATGTTTTCCTGATTTTGTTTACTCCCGGAAGGGAGAAATATTTTCGTGTCAAGCGATTTTCGCTCCCTGTTAAGGGAAAAAAATGTATGAAAATGCTTAGTTGTTTGTTGGGACCGTTTTCTTTACGTTTTCGCGTAAACGTATTTCACTGTACATACAGTCGAACCTCTATATTTCGAATTTTTCTATATAATGAACTTTTTCCTTGAACATTGCACTCTTTTCTTCGTAAAATAACTTCTCTATAGCGAAGTGCATTCTCTATATAACGAACTTTTTCTTTTGTGATTTAGTTTTTTTGTTCTCCCTATTTTTAAAGTATTTCTTAACATTTCAAGTTATTCTCTCTTTAACACATTTTATGGTGGTCATAATTCTGAACTGGTTTTATTTGATCCTAACTCACCGAGAGCAATAGTTCTGGACGTTTTATCCAATAAGTGCAACCTGTAACCCCCACTGTCCAGTTCGCCAGAAACATTTCGCTGTCCCATTTCACGCTCAGTAGAGTTGTCCCGTTTCCTAGTTATAAAATAATGTACGTCTAATATTACTTTATACCTTATATTAGAAAAAAAATGTCCTTCAAATTCATTTATTTTAGTATAAAATTATTTTCATTAATATTGAAAGTACGGTGTATTCTTCGAAATTTTTTTTCTTGGTTTCCTTGCAGTTTTTCTTTCTATCTTTTATGGGCAAGATATATAAAATAAGCATATATTAATTATAAGAAGATATGATTAATTATTTTTTTTAATATATAATGTTTATGAATTAAAAATTTGGTTTATGTGGTTTATAAACTATATTAAAAGATGAACCTCTATACAACGAATTTTCCCTGTAACGAACTTTTTTCCAGGATTTAACGACTTCGTTATATAGTCGCGAATTTATTGTGATTATATTTACTGATTAAACACAATGACATCAAAATCATGAAAAAATAAAATTTTGCACGGAGACTAGTTTAATTTGAAAAGTAATCACAGCTTCGACAATTCATTAATAGCAAAAAAAAAAGAGTTAGTCTTTTAGTAGAGAATTGTGATGATAATAATAATAATAATATACTGTCGAAGATAATATAATAATAAAATATATTTTCATCAATGTTTATTAATCCATAAAATATCTTCTTTATAAGCGCCTGCCTTATTATCTTCAAAATTTAGAGTTAAGGAACTAGAAGGGTTATTAACTCTAAAACTCATTTTGTTGCATGAAGGCTGGGGAGATATTTCACAATTAGACGCAAATTGAAAGGGGTCATTTTTAATGCGACAAGGGAGGAAGTCAAGTCCTTCTATTATGTCACCCTATCGACTAAGGGATTTATGAGACTTTAGAAATTTGACTCAACCGCGAGAGTTGACAAATTTGCTTTTACGCTTGATTATCTAAATGGAAGGGGGATTAGGAAATGAATGAAACTTAAACTTGACGCATTCATAAAAGTTTTAAGCTAAACGCCTAAAGCTCTTAAGATTGATATTTCCTTTACTTTGCGTTCGCTTCTCTTTCTCTAGCTTAAGACTGACTCTGAGAGTAAAGAATGTATAGGAAAGTTCATCCACTGAATTAAAAAAAATAAAAAATGTGCTCTATTATTAAAGTCACTAATGACTTAAGAATTTATTATATTTCTTTCAATTTGTTGCAAGACATATTAGCTTGGATTTAGTAAAATAATCACAAAGTTAAATCTTATACAAACCGTTTTCTCAGAATTGTTTCTAAGACAAATAAACATATTAAGAGTACTCTTTTTATAAACAGCATACTGCAGCATAGTAAAAATTCCCTTTAAGTTATCCGACTACCCTAAAATATCATGGTTTTTTTCAAAAATTGACATTTTTTTATGATTTTATTTTATAGACCATCTTATTAGCTTAATAAAAATATCAAGCTTTTTATTTTCCATTCACTAGAAAAAACTATAAGAGTTTTAACTGAAGAAGAAGCCATAACTTTACACAAGACGTCAAACTTTAAAATGCGTTTTACTCGAAATGTGTTTTTTTTTTTCGAAAAATTCAAACGCGGACAGCGATTGCTCAAAAAGTTTTGAAAATAATTTAATTAAACTTTTTGTAAATGTTTTGTATAACAGTAGAAGTATTTGTCCTTCAGATTTATCAATCACTGTATTATTTCAAAATTTACAGTCCTTTATGTGAATATAATCACTGTTTTTTTTAAGCAATTTCATATAGTCACTAAGATACAGGGCTCTAGGTTTGTAAAAATTTAAATATCTATTATCCTGAAGGTCATTTCAAACATGAATAATAAAGTAACTCATTAAAATTGAAAAATTGAGAATTTGTTCGAAACATTTTTGTACAGAGCAGGCCCCGTTTATGCAATTTTTTGTACATTTTTACCAGTTTTTTTCCTATTTTAATAATAATAATTTTTTTTCTGTTTTCAATTTTACGATTTTTTGCTTAAAATATACTAAATAGACCTAAAAATTACAAAAAAATCCCCATACCTTCATTTTTTCAAAAAATATTGTCACAATTAGTCGGATACCTTAAGTATTAACATTAATACATACTAGTTATTTACTAGCAATATTTATACTACAATATATAATTTTTTTTAAAAAATTACGTGGGAAATTTTTGCAATTTCTTAAATTCTTTAAAGCAGTTAGAGAAAAAGTTATTCAATTTATCAAATTAAAAAATATTTCTGCAATGAACTATACATATTTATTTAGGGAGTGTACTAAGATTTTAATGATTTATTATAATAAAAAAAAGGTTTTATAATAGATAGAATAAGCATAAGAAGTGTGACATATGCATGCAGCTATGATCGAAATAACTCAATTCAACTCAACATCATAACTCAAAAAATGTTTAGATATTAAAGAATATTCTAGTTCATTCTCCCTAGAAAATGTTATAAATATCAGGTTTAGTAAGTTTCATAAAAGTTATTTTTTTAATATTTTGAGTTATCAGATTCGCCATGATCAGGTCCCATTTATGTTATTTTAACGAGTGCAAAGTGCGAGTAAGTGCAAAAAAAATTATAATTTTTTGTACCCCGGTATTAGGAATAACCACGATTTAACGAACAAATTGTTCGACTGTATTTCAAAAATCATATTTCAGGCTCTGAATAAAAACTATTAGCTGCATATGGGCAAAATATTATTATAGAAGTATTTTCTATAAAAAAGAATGTTAAGAAAGTATGTTTTTTTTCTTCATTTTTTTATTAAAAAATTGCAATTAAGTAACATTTTATTGCAATTGTATTCTTAAGACAGTTTTACATATACCTTCTAATTCATGTGATACTAGATATGAAAAAAAAAGAAAAACTTATTGATTTATACGATTTTCAAAAGCATGGTTCTAAATGTCGTCAGATACCTAAAAATGGTTGACGTTTGGAACTACTTTTATTAAAGGATAAAAAAAAATATTCTGAGGAAATAAAAAAACACATTCATTAAAATTCTTAGATCTGATATATTTTTAAAACTTCCCTCACTCCCTTAGTTTTATGATGTGCACACTTTAACAAGTGGTGGTTTTACTTAAAAAATTCCATTTCGTAATGAAAGCTGCCCCTTTTGATAAGAAAGAGTAAAATTTCTCTCTAAAAAAGAAGTAGCAGTATATTTTACGCAAGAACAGAATATACATTGTCGGAAATTATCCTAAAAAAATTCATTTAGCAAATGAAAAAGTAAATACCGAATGGCTAACACATGCGCTAATTGTATTGCAAGTTGTTTCTTGACTAAGTAAAAAAAGAAGAAACTTATTTTCTTTCTTTTCTTGTCGTAAATTTCCATTTCAAAGAATGGGTTCAAGAAGGGGAAAAAAATTAAAAGACCTAGGAGAAAAAAAAGTTTATTTCGCGTTTTACTTACATTGTTTTTAATCACTCTTTCTATGGGGAATGATGCAGAGAAATGGTAGAAAAAATGCTTTGCAATTACCTTCTAAAATTACTCTTAGAGACGTATTTTTAATTGAGTTTGAATGTTTCTTGGTTCTTATATTTTGTCTGTTTTTTTTTCTTTGTTTCTGGTGTTTCTGGAGCATTCCAGTAAGGCTATGTTACTGTTATTAGAAGAATAACATTAAAACAAAAGAATAAATTTTCGATTGTTGTGACAAAGGATTACATTAATGTGTGTCAACTACTTCTGTGGCATTAACGGAATTAGTTTTTTTTTAATTCTTCGCATTATTGATAAAGCCTTCAAATGATTTTATCTACTGGGTTACTCAATAACTTAATTTAGGAATAAATATTAATTTTTTAATATTAATTTGTAACTTTTTTGAACCCCCCCCCTTTTTTTTGTTTCCTTTATTACCATTAGATTTAGTTTTTTATTTGATTGTTATCATTTTTCAATATCTCAAATTTTTATATTTATCAAACATTTTTCTTTAATATTGTTATGCATGCTCTTGAGATACCCGAATACGTCCGATCCTTGATTTTAGAAAAGCTTTTAAATAAATAATTTTTTCGATATTTAGTGTCAACTAAAATTGTTTTAAGAATGTTATTATGAAAAATTTATTATTGTACAATTTTTCGGCAAATAAAGTAGAAGAAATGAAATATATTCAAAACATCTATTATGTTGTTTTTTCTGTGTATTACTAAAATAATTACTGATCTTAAATAAGGGATTTGAAATATATAAAATAGAATTGGATTTCTTCATAGTTCAGGTTCTGTAGAGGTCTTAGCTACATATTAGTAGAATATTACAATAAAATCATATTTCTTATGAGAATGTTTTGAAAATGCTATTCTTTCTTCATTTTTTTCCAAAAAAAACCCATTCAAATAATTCTTTTACTCTAAGAATATTCTTAAAACAGTTTTATGTGTATTTTCGAATTCAGGTGACCCTAAATGTTAAAAAAATATTCATTCAGATGCTCTTTCTAAATCACAGTTTCGAATGTAGTCGAATTTCTTAACATCAAAGAGCGATCTATTTGATTAAATGGTGTTGGAAAGCTAAAGTCTTATTTTTTTTGACAATTTGAGATTTTTACATTTTCAAATTGTATAGATTTTACCCTTTCTAAAAATACCTTACTTTAACCTCTAGAGTATTTAGAAACCCTTAAAACCTATTTTAAAAAAATCGTTGAATCTGGGCCACGTCCATTTTAATGGCAAAAAAATGTAAACAAAGTACTTCGTTTTGCTTAAAAGTGTAACGTCTGATATAAACCAAAACAAGTATCTTTTGTTTTAAATTAAGCCTTTTTTTATTTCCTAGCTGATTAGAAGTCTCACTGTATACATTAAAATGAATTTTTATCTCAAAATGGAAATTTTAATGTGCGATGTACCTTTTCTGAGAAATTAATGTTCATAGTCATGTAAATTTTTTATGAACTATTTATAATGATGTCTAATATATATTAAAATGAGCTTTTTTGTAAAAAAACTCAAAAATTTATTTTTTACAAATTTTTTAAGTGAAAAATGGGTCAAATTTCGCAATGTTTGTTAAAATATTTCACAATTTATTAAAAAATTAAAAAATAGATAAAAGCTTATTTCAGAATAATAAGAGAAGTGTACTTTAATTGCATGAAAAATTTCAAGCATTGACATAGAAAAGTTTTTGAGAAAAAGTACACCGAAAACAGAGAATTTAACATTGTCAGTAGAGAAAGAGAGAGAGAGGTTTCCAACTTTCCTTAACTTTGAATTTTTTCACTCATTTTTCACTCACTAACACGGATAGTTGATACTCCGCCGGGAAAGAGTACTTTCAGGATGTAATTGATTTAAGAATCAACTAAATATATATAGTTATTTTCACCTTTCTTTCCTTCTGAAGACCATGTAGTTTGTCAAAAGCCGTAACTACAAAAACGTGACTGAATTATTGTATTTTTAAACGTCAGGAACATAAAATGTCCCCTTTTTTTTCTTATTCGTGCATATCGCCATTGTTCAGCCGGTGGACAGCAAACTATTCTGACGCCGTTATGCAACGAGTTGTGGCATGTCAATCATTGACAAAAAAGAAAAAAAACATTGTAAATGGCAGCACAGCCTAAAGTTCCTTTATATAGATGAAATATTTGTTTGAATTAGCCGTTTTCTAAATTTGAGCTAACTAACATAAAAAAATAAATAAAGTAATAACACAGGAATTATCTAAAATCTTCAGATTTCCTTTAGAGCGGTGCTCCGCAACCTTTTTATCGCTGCGGACCGGTCAACGTTTGATAATTTTACCGCGGCCTGTTTAGGGTGGGACACGTTGATTGTTTATATTTTAGATTTTTTTATTTAACAATTTTAATTTAGTTACATTTAAATATGCCTTCAGAAAAAAAAATATAGTTACACACAAAATGAATAAAAGTGATTTAACGTGGAAAATAAAGTGATTTCCGTGGAAAGTTGTTCAAATCCGAGAGAAATGTACCACTTTAAATAAAATGGCAATTGTTTAATGTTCTTTAGGCGGCCCGGCACCATTTGATCCACGGACCGGGGGTTGTGGATCACTGCTTCAGAGTATATCTGAAGAATAATAAGAATAATACAGATCAACCAGCGAAGATGAAAGAGGTATGAAACATTAAAAAAATAATTTAAATAAGAGCTTAAAAAAAACAAGAATCTGAAGATAAGATGATAATAAATTATGATAAAAAAATTAAGATCAAGGAGAGAAAAATGTTTAAAAATTTTAAAAAGAAGGTATAAAACCTTTTTTTTTAAATTTTTTTTTACTAAACTATATTTTTAACAGAAAATGTCAAACATTTTCACTTTCTGACGTGTGAAGTTCATTTTGATTACTTTTCGAAAAAAAAAAAAAAAACATTAATTTATAACAGAATACTTTTAAAAGAAGGAAACTGATTTTAAAGAACATCATATTCCCATGCGTTTGAAATAGCTGTAATATCTTTTTTGATTTTACTAATAAAGTTACATGAATTTTGTTTTCAGACGAATTTAATATTTAAGGTATCCGACAACGTTTGGAACCATGATTTTAAAAAAAAGCATAAATGTATAATTTTCATGATATTTAGTGTCACTTAGATTAGAATGCATGTATAAAATTGTTTTAAGGACATTATGACAAAAAAAATTATTTAAATACCATATTTCGGCTAAAAATTACCTTAAAATAACCTTTTTTCAAAATGTTCTACTTTTGTGGAAATTGCTTCTATTATAATAATATTTTGCCTGTATATAGATCGGACCTCTGTTCAGAGGCTCAACCATGCATTTTGAAAAATTCACATTATTCTCAGAGTTACAACCCATTGAAATAATGATCAACTTTTTTTTCTTAAAATTTATCCCCTCTGTTGTCTAAAAACACGGATAAATCCACTTCTAAGTTATATATTTTAAAAATTCTAGTTGAGCCTCTTTACAGAGGTCTGAGCTATATACAGGCAAAATATTATTATAATAGAAGCAGTTTTCACAAAAGGAGAATATTTTGAAAATGGGTCATTCTATGTTCATTTTTTGTCAAAATATGGTACTTAAATAATTTTTTATTGTAATAATAATCTTAAAACAATTTTATATTCATTTTCTAATCTAAGTGACACTAAATATTATAAATGTTGTCCATTTATACGCTTTTTCAAAATCATGGTTCCGAACAAAGACCTGAAACTGTACACCTTAACAGTTTTCACTGAATAAAAAGCAATTCTATGCACCTTTCTAATTATCTTCAGAGACATTGGTATTGAAATGGGAACTTGTACTGGCCGTCGCTGGTTTGAAATTAACTCTTATCAGAATTAAAACGTATCCAAAATATTTTACGTTACCTTTTAGTGAGCAATACAACTCCTTTGTCAAAGTTTTAGAAAGGAAATTTATCTATCTTTATTGTTTATAATTACCAAGTTAAAACTATTACCTGCATTTGTACTAATAAAAAATGCATCCCTATTATATAACTATCATACATTCCAAATACTTTATGATGTCACGATAGCTTAGCGGTCAGATTCACGGCCAGCATGTCATAAGTTGGAGCCTAGTACCACTGAAGTCCCGCCGTGTAAAGGAACTGATACACGTGAATTCTATCGAAGCTCAAAGTACTCCCGTGGACGTGGTGTGGATGTTGGAGAGAGAGGAGAGTACAGACTCGGATGTCACCCTCACCACATGTCCAAATTTAAAAATTATAATGGGTTGCTTAATACTGAGGCGTTAATAAACTCACACTCGAAGTACTTTATTTTATTTTCGAGACAGGAATGCGTGATTCTTATGACAGAGTGAAGACAACACGAATAGATCGCTGATGTCATATGCAATAATTTTAATCATTATTACTATTATTATGTCTGAGCTACAATAATATTCATGACGTGTATGTAAAACAAATCTTTTTGATTATATACTTAAAACTAAGTAAGATTAAGTAACAATGAATCATCATATTTATATAATTATGAAAGAGTTTCTTTGAATTTCTCTTCAAAATAAATAAACTTTTAGTTATAATGGTGGTCATGTGTGCAATATTTTTGCATTAGTTAAGGTATCCGACTACGTTGGGAACCGTGATTTTAAAAAGGCGCATAAATGGATAATTCTCATGATATTTAGAGTCACTTAGATTAGAACACATATATAAAATTGTTTTAAGGCCATTTTGACAAAAAAGAAATTATTTAAATGCAATATTTCGGCAAAAAATTAACTTAGAATAACCTCTTTTCAAAATGTTCTCCTTTTGTGCAAAATACTTTTATTATAATAATCTTTTGCCTGTATAGAGCTTGGACCTCTGTACAGAGGCTCAACTATGATTTTTGAAAAATTCACATTAGTTTTAGAGTTACAACCCATTGAAATAATTATCGACATTTTTTTTTCTTAAAAATTCTCCCCTCTGTTGTCGAAAAACACGGATAAACCCAGTTCTAAGATATATTTCAAAAATTCAAATTGATCCTCTGTACAGAGATCTGTGCTATAGACGGACAAAATATCATTATAATAGATCCATTTTTCACAAAAGGATAATATTTTGAGAATGGGTCATTCTATGTTCATTTTTTGTCAAAATAGTGTACTTAAATAATTTTTTATTGTAATACTATTCTTAAAATAATTTTATATATATTTTCTAATCTAAGTGACACTAAATATCATAAATATGATCCATTAATACGCTGTTGCAAAATCATGGTTCCGAACGTAGTCGGATAACCTAAATAACCGTACCCTTTTCGTTCTGGAACACATTTTGGTATACTCAGCAACTGGTTTAAAGCAATAGCTATCAGATAAGATGAGAGATATAGGATTTAATTTATGTCCTGTGGATCTTTCACGGAAGAACCTATTTCAATGAGTAACACAGATATGGATATTTTTTTATCATTTTAGAGTTTCATGCATAAAAAAGGGAAACCTAGAAATGAGAATGTTAAAGGTACATATATGTGCAAAAATAAAATTTGTGTTAATCTTTATTTTTTTTTAAAGTCTAATTATTTTTAAGTGTATGTAGTTTGTAGTTTGGTGGGGGGGGGGGGGCCCTTAGTTCTTCCGAACCTTCATCTGTGCTTTCATGACATTTTAGTTGGGGCATACCTACCACCGTATCAATGATACGGGGCCCCCAAGCTACAGGGGACCCAATCTGTGCAACATTTTAACACTTTCAAATAAGTTTTATTGATTCGACCATTTTTATTTTCCTAAAAAGGGCCATTCATGTAATTTTGATTCAATGCCCTCTCAGGACTAACTACGCCACTGCATTTTGCATGACATTAAAACGCTTTCAAATTGCTCTTTTTAATAAATAAATTCTAAAATTTAGAATATAACTATTGTAAATTAATAAAATGAAATAATTACTTTAATATACATACACTTACAAATATAAATATATCTATATATATATATATTAAAATTGATGAAGAAATCTTGATTTAGAAAAATTTTCGTGATGAGAGTGGGTGGGATGATGCCTAACCAATCCGGTTGCAGCAAATGAGTCCGAATTAAAGAAAGAAAATACAGTTGGACCTCTATATAACGAAGTCCTTAAATCCAGGAAAAACGTTCGTTATATGGCAAATTCGTTATATAGAGATTCATCTTTTAATATACTTTATAAACCACATAAAACAAATTTCAAATTCATAAACACTATATATTAAAAAATAAATTATTCACACCTTTTTTTTAAATAAATATATGTTTATTTTATATATATTACCCATAAAAAAGAAAGAAAAAAGCTATAAGATAAACAATAAAAAAGAATGTCGAAGAATGCACTGTATTTTCAATATTAAGAAAATTATTTTATACTAAAATTAATGAATTTTAAGGACATTTTATAATTTAAAGCATACAAGTAATATTAAACATACAATATTTTATAATTAGAACACGGGGACTCGGGGAAACTACACCGAGGGTGAAAGAGGATATCGAAGATGTTTCTAATGAACTGGGCAATGGGCGTTAAAGGTTGCACTTCTCGGATGAAACGTCCAGAACTTTATTGCTCTTGGTGAGTTAGGATCTAATAAAAGCAGTTCAAGATTTACGATCACCATAACATGTATTAAAGAGAGAATAACTTGAAATTTTTTCAGAAATACTTTAAGAAAACAGAGAACAAAAATTGAATCACAATTTCTTTATTTAGAAAATGCACTTTTTACGAAGAAAATCGTGAAATGCTCAAAGTTCCAGGAAAAAGTTCGCTGTATAGAAAGATTCACAATGTATAGGTTCGTTATGTAAAGGTTCGACTCTATTTAGATGTAAAAAAGTTAAAATGAGTTTCTACGGGGAGCTTCTGTGATTGACAGATAAGATAATTCAGCAATTTTTGCATTTAAGCTTAGGTAAGAAACTTGACCAACCATTAAGGTATCCGACTACGTTCGAAACCGTGATTTTATAAAAGCGCATAAATGGATGATTTTCATGATATTTGGTGTCACTTAATTAGATTAGACTACATGTATAAAAGTGTTTTAAGGACATTTTGACAAAAAAAAAAAAAAATTAAATACAATATTTTGGCAAAAAATTAACTTAAAATAATCTTTTTGCAAAATGTTCTCCTTTTATGAAAAATGCTTCTATTGTAATAATATTTTGCAAGTATATAGCTCAGACTTCTTTACAGAGGCTCAACTAGGAATTTTGAAAAATTCACATTATTTTCAGAGTTACAACCCATTGAAATAATTATCGGCTTTTTTTTCTTAAAATTGCTCCCTTCTGTTTTCGTAAATTATGGATTAACCCACTTCTAAGTCATATATTTCAAACATTCTAGTTGAGCCTCTGTAAAGGGGTCTGAGCTATACACAGGCTGAATATTATTATAATAAAAGCATTTTCCACAGAATTAGAACATTTTGAAAAAAAAATTCTTCTAAACTAATTTTTTGCCAAAATATTGTATTTAAATAATTTTCTCCCAAACTATTGTACTTAAATAACTTTTTTTGTCAAAATGTCCTTAAAACAATTGTATACATGTATTCTAATCTAAGGGACACTAAATATCATGAAAATTATTCATTTATGTGCTTTTGCAAAATCACAATTCCGAACGTAGTCGGATACCTTAAGTAATTAAAGAAGAGAATTTAAGAATAAAAGTAAAAGATAAATAATTTAAATAAGAAATAGAACATATATTTAAGAATTAAAGAAAAGCAGGATCATTTTTAATTGTATATCGTACACTACTTTACAAGGCAGCCATTGGCAATTCTTTTATTCCATGTCTAACAGAACGGTAAGAGCAATATTAAATTTTACGTAGTTTAAAATGCATTAGAAATATTACTGCTTTGGTAACTTAAAAGTTGAAAATTATTTTATGTCATAAACTTGCTTGATAAACAAATTAATTTAAGTGTATTTTCAACATCTTAAAGGTTTTCAGTTTATTACAACATTTTTAAACGTTTCAAATAAATTTTTTAAAAAAAATTCAAGTTAAAAATATTAGAGTAATAAAATTGTATTAATTATTATAACAACATATTAATATAACAATATTTTAACTAGTATAGTAATAATTATAATATTTTAATCTTATCTAAAACACAATGCTGCTTAAAACATTATAACCAAATATTATGGTTGCTAAATGTTATTAAATATGTTGTATAGCATAGGAATAAAAAGATGAAATTTTCATTTGCAAATTTAAGAGCATAAAAACTTAAAATGTTATAATAATTGGTAAATCAAATTTTTTTTAAAAAAAAGGCTTTTATAAGTAGCTGTATAGGAAAAATTCAAAGATTAAATTATGAATTTTGAGCAGACATGCATTATGCATGTAAGCAAATCAAACAGAGTGTATACGAGAGAGAGAAAAACAATTTTTTCATGTTATATCTAGCACATTTTTTTAAAAATAGAAACTTTAAAAAAGAAAAGAAAATTATTCATGCAGTTAATACCAATCGATTAACCTTTTAGTTTTTATGCATCCCATTTTTTTAAAAATAGAAACATAAAAATAATAAATAAAGCAGGAATGAATTATATCTGCATCGCTATACTTTTTATTCTTAGTTTTTTCACTCAGTTTCATAGAAAATTACACTAAGAAAAAAAATTAAAGTTTAAAATGTTGTGATGATTTAGCATTTAAAAATTTAGAAATATTATCTACAAGTTTCTCCTTTTTATTAAAATACATAATGTTTTTTGTTTGTTTAGTATTACTTAAAAGAATTATAACAAAATACACCTTTTCATAGACTCATCGAGCAAATATCATCCGATTTAAAATAACATATAAAAAAATTTTTTTGAGTTTGAAGAGAGTGAGAATGGTTTACTTGTTGTGTTATTAGTAATACATACTTGAAAAATGAGGAAAAATAAATTACATACTTTATCATGATGTACTAATTTGTTTGAAATAATTTCAATAATAATTTGAAAATATAAGAGAGAGATTTATTTTAAATATCAATTGCATATGGGTTTTTTTCACTGATATTTAACCACATTTTATATCAAAATTTATATTTTAAGTAAACTAAATAATTTACACATATGTGTATATTGTTATGACTGTTGTGTAATTAATGCTTAAAATAGTGTATATAATTTGTATTTGGATGTAAAATGCATTCATATTAATTTCTATTTTATTTATTTTATGACAACAAGCATAATATTTGCAAAAAACACTGCCCCTTACATAATAATGGCATTTCAATCAAAACTTGACGAAATATTGACGATACTGCCAAGTTAGAAACATTTTTTGGCGAATTGCTGATCATTTTGGTTGGTTGGCGACCATTTTTGCCTATCATTTATTGATGTTTCTGGAGGCAACTGGAGAAATCTATTAACATCACGATCAGTGACAAAAGCAGATCTTTCAAGAAAGGGCTAGAAAGTGACCGTGCAGGCTATTAATATAGGAGTCGCTCGCTGAAACAGCATCAGTATCAATTCAGCTGTTAAAGGCTTCAGTTTCTGTAATCTGCTTGCAAATAATCTTTATCAATACGTATTTGTATTTTTATTTACTGATAGTTGGTCTGAAAGCTGTAGAAGGTGTGAATACCTTTTGGGATTTATTTTGCGAATTTTGCTGCTACATCGTGTACTTTGTGAATTGTTTATCTACAGTAATTTTCATCGCTATTAAGGTATTCAAATACGTTCGGAACCGTGAGTTTGCAAAAGTGTGTAAATGGATAATATTTATGATATTTAGCATAACTTAGATCAGATAATGTATATAAAATTGTGTTAAGAATAGTATTACAATAAAAAATTATTTAAGTATTATATTTTGACAAAAAATTACTTAGAATAACCTTTTTTCCAAATGTTCTCTTTTTGCAAAAAATGCTTCTATTGTATTAATATTTTGCCTGTATATAGCTCAGATCTCTGTACAGAGGCTCAACTAGAATTTTTGAAACGCATAACTTGGAAGTCGGTTTATCCATGTTTTACGAAAACAGAAGGGAGAAATTTTAAGAAAATACGATAATTATTTCAATAATAATTATTTCAATGGGTTGTAACTCTGAAAATAATGAGAATTTTTCAAAATTCATAGTTGAGCCTCTGAACATAGGTCTGAGCTATATACAGGCAAATTATTAATACAATAGAAGCATTTTTTACAAAAGGAGACCATTTGGAAAAAAGGTTATTCTAAATTAATTTTTTGCCAAAATATTGTATTTAAATATTTTTTTTTTCATAATGTTCTTAAAACAATTTTATACATGTATTCTAAATTAAGTGACACTAAGTATCATGAAATTTATCCATTTATGCGCTTTTTTAAAATCATGTTTCCCAACGTAGTCGGATACCTTAAGGTACTGTTTTACTTTTTGAGACTTATAGCATAAAATCCTCTAATCCCGTTTTACGTAACAATATAACATTTATAAACTTCGATATTAATAAAGTACATCTTTGGGAAGTAATATGCATTGGCAATATTCAAAAACATTATTATAAATTAAATAAAGCATAAAAAATTCCTAGTTAAAATTTTTTTTTTTAAAAAATGAAAAAAAATTGTAAATTATTTTGTTAAATACTGTATACATATAAAATACTCAATTAATTTTATTAATAAATTATTTAAATTGATTCTATTGAATTCTTATTTATAGATTAATAGTTATTAAAAAATATACAATAAATATTCATATTTCAGAATATTATCGACTTTTAACTACCAACATATTAAATTCATAGATGACGTAACAATAGCTGTTTAAAAGGATATACACAGCAACTTTTTTTAACCTTGGTATTCTAGTGTAAACTCATATAAAAATATTATTATTGTTACTCCATAATTTTATTATTGAACATTACTTAGTTTATAATTATTTTAGTAAAATTAGATTTATACTCTTATTGCTATGCTAGTATGCGATTAGTAATATTATAGGTTTGAATCTTTATTTGGTCTTTGAGTCAGGCAATAATTTGTTTATAATTCAATGATTCAACGAGATATAAGAATTTTAGTATTGATTTTTAGATAAGTTACCTTTTTCTCATATAGAATTTATAACCTCTTTTCGTTATTTTCACAGAATTTCGATCAATATTATAAGCAGAAAAGAGAAATGTTGGATAGTCAGAAAATTGGTTATACCCAACTTTTATATAAAAATTAAAGCTGCCTTCGACCAGCAGTGTTTGTAATACTGCAATATTTAGCCTTTTAAGCCTCTCATATCTGTATGATTCTTTTATCTTTGCCGTTCAAGTAGTTTCTGATTCTGTAGCAGAGATTATTAATAACTACATATAAATATATAGATCCTTTTTCAACTAAAATTCTTAAAATAAAATTTTTTCCATCTAATTTTAGAAAACATAACTCAAAAAAGTTATAGAGTTCATTTATTGGGATAAAGCATGTTCTCTTGATGAATTTTTATATGCTATTTTTTTTTGCTAATCCCCCTCCAGAGTCTGAAGAAGTCAGAAACGATCCGTTATACTGTTGCCTCTTGAAATGTAGATTACAAATTAAAGTTTTCAAATAATATATATATATATATATACAGACAAATAATAACAACAATGAAGCAAATTTTCTTGACATACATGTCCAATTATATGAAAATGTAATCATTTCTAATATTTATGATAAAAGAGAAGAATTTAATTTCAATATTATAAAAGTTCCTCATTGGGAGAGTAATGTACATGTTTCTATATTCAGAAATATTGTTATTAATTATATACAACGTAATAAAATTCTTGTGTCAAAAAAATCAGACATTATAAATAACTATAAACATTTTACTAAATATTGCTTAAATCAGAAATACCCAATTAATTTTATTAATAGTTATATAAATAAAGCTATTCAAAATAGTTAGGATTAAAATTATGAGATTGATAATAGTTTATTACTATAAACTTAAATATTTTATTGTTATAGTTATCTCCATAATCTAATATTAGATAAGAAATTACTTATTATTATTTTATTCATATTTACCATGGTGTTATTATAGTTATGCTATAATATGCAGCTCTTATTAATTTTTATTTCCATTCTTTTTATTCTTTTGTTAAGTGCTACATTTCCGCCATTCTTTTGATTTAAATCTGTATTAGGGTATAGAATCTGGCAATAAATTAATGTTTGCACTCAGATTTAGCGCGGGCTTTGCATTTGTAAGTTCAATTTTTAGTTAAGTTACCTCTATCCTGTAATGGATTTAGATATTTCTATCCATTATTTCCTATTGGTTTTTGCTCAGTGTTATTTACAAAAAAAGAGGGAAGGTTGGCTGGCCAAAAAACATGTTCAACTCCACTTTTATATAATTTAATTTTTATATAATAACTGTCCTAAGTCAGTAATGTTCATAGCACTGCAGCATCCATTTTATATTTATAATCTCGATTACTCTTTTGTCCTTCATTGTGTGATTTTCCTGCTGTCTATGTGTTTGTCGAATGTTATTGTTTGGATGTTATCTCTTGTTTGTAGAGAATTGGCCTATATATATATGTGTGTGTGTGTGGGTGGGTGAAGTAGGCGGCGCTACGTGCTACTGCAAGCCCCCCCTAGAATCCCCCTCCCTGGTGGCTTCGAAAGGAAACGAGAGGGCAATGACTCCGACGGAAGAGGCAGCGAGAGAAGAGACATTAGAACACGAGATAAGAGATTGAGAACGGAAGAGAGGTTGACGCACATCGGCACAGCAGTAATAACTCTTAAAAACATAATAAAGGCCAATTATATTTGTTAATTATGTTTCACTTAATTCATTAATTGTTATTCTTCATTCTATTTATTCTTGTTTTAAAAATAAACAGGCGTTTCTGTAAACAGTTCATAAATTCATCCCAGTAACAACATAATATATATATATATATATATACATTCGAACCCCGATATAAAGAATTCATCAGGACTGAACATTTTGCGGGTTTAATCGAGATTATTCATTATATCGGAGTTCCAAACAAAAAACAAATTTTTTACCTAACCTTTTGAAAATTCTATAATAAGCAACTGCAAAGAAAAATCCATAGTTAGAAATTACGTACTTTTTTATATTCAACAGCTGAAAACGCTATTAGTGAATTTTTACTAGAATTAGAAATTTTAAAAAAACTGACTAGTAGATGATTGAAAATCTTTTTAATTCCTGATTCGAAATAATTCTTCATTCGACTTTATATAGAGAAGAAAATGCTGCATCACTTACACCCTATTGTATATGGTATTTTTTCACAGTTTCCAAATAATGTGAAGCATTAGAAAATATTAAAGTATTGATAAAAGTTTCATTATCAAAAAATTTAAGCTTCAGAATCCCTATTCATTGGCTGCAACGAATCATCAATTACATGAGCTTCAGTTGGACAGACAGGTAGTCCTTCATCAAATGTAACATAATCGTTGAAACCTTAAAATATTCCTTGAGATATGGAGTGGTATGAGATAAAAAAGGAGTCTCCTGTCCTATTCAAATTTCGTACGATAAGTTGAACTCACGACTCAGCTGCACCTTAAAGTCTAAAAATGGTTTACAAGCTTTTCCACTGAAATTTACTATTCACAAGAAAATTTATTTTTCTGTTCTGGACAAAAAGGATATCATTTCGAAAAAAAATCCAGGTTTTCTAATGCAAACTAATAAAAAAAAATGTTGTAGTAGTTCGTTACTGGGGTTTATTATTAGTTAAATATGAATTTCTGCATTAATTGTAATCGCGAAATAAAAAGAAGTGGTTAAATTGTGAAAAAATCGATTGTAAACATTTATTTTGTTGAAAAAAAATAATTTATATATATATATATATATATATATATATATATATATATATATA
>BMAV01023214.1:74355-116617 GCA_019973955.1 Trichonephila inaurata madagascariensis | reverse complement strand
TATATATATATATATATATATATACAAGGGTGACTCGTAAAATAAGTTTCCCTTGTCGATTGTGGTAGGAGTTGTGCATGAAAGTCAAATTACAGAATGTGACATTAAAGATAAGACATAGCTTTATTTTTCCACATAAGTACCAAGCACATTGAAGCATTTGTCATACCGATTGATAAGCTTCAAAAAGCCCTCAGGAAAAACCCAGGTCTTTGCATACGGAAGAAGCATTTAATGTCTTGTTTGACTTGAACATTGATTTCAAAGTGCATTAAGGCGAGATTCTTCTTTAAAACCGGAAACAGATGAGAGTCAATTGGTGCGAGATTAGAACTGTATGACGGATGGTGTAGGCGCTCCCAACCAAGAGTTGCATTATGGTTTTGTGTTGCTGTTGCCGATTGTGGTCTCGCACTGTCATCCAACAGCAGAACGTTAGATTTGAGAAGCCCAGACCACTTTTTGCGAATCGCTTCTTTCAATTTCCACAACGTGTCACAGTCCAGCTTAGCATTGATGGTTCCAACCTCCAAAAAGTCCACACAAAAGTAAACGCTTCTTCCATATGCAGAGCACCGAATTTTCTTTCAGGATTTTTTGAAGCTTATCAAGCGGTATGACAAATGTACTTGGTACTTATGTGTAAAAATAAAGAGTTAGGTCTTATCTTTAATATCTCATTCTTTGCTTTGACTTTTATACTCAACTCTGAACATAGTCAACAGGGGAAACTTACTCGAAACTTACTCGAATATTTATATTTTGGCGGGATTTTATAGGTTTTCAAATCCGTATTTCTCCATTCTTTGTTGTGAAAGATTCACAATTTGTATAATTTTACTTTATTTTATCATACTAATATATAATAGCGGTCCCGACGGACGTTGTCCTGTACACCCGTCTTAGTACGAAAATTACAAATTTTTTTGAATAAGTTGTAACAATCTAGACCGTTTTGATGAAATATTTTATAAAGAAAGTTATTACAATACCTGACATCATCACATGTACAGTTACCACAATTCGACCTATCGAATGCGTGTGAGTATGTATTTATTATGAACTAAGTTGAATGTAGAACCTATTCTGAATAGAAACTTAAATTTGTTTTGATTAAGGGTAAAAAAGATAAAACTCGAGCTATTTTCATAACAGGTATATTTTTTTAGTGCACAAAAAATAAAATAATCGTAATGCCATTGAATTAACAATGTTTTTGGTTAATTCTTGAGGGGTATAAACAAACAAATGCGATGATTTGCCAAACCCGGACATGCAACATATAATTGGCCATACGAAAAGCAAGGGTTTTCTAAATCTAAGACACAATCTGTCATTGTTTGGCTTTGTGACTTATTAATGGTCATAGCAAATACCAAGCGAATTGGAAACTACAAACATTTGAATGGGTAGGTGAGTCTGAAAGAATTATTGGGATCTGTGGTAGAAGTACAAATTCACCTTGATGTTTGCCGCTCAAAATAATGGTGTCAACAATATTGCCCATGATTTTTTTATGAACCATCGCGTGCGCTTACATAATTTTGGTGCATATTATATAGTTGCGGTATCAGACAGAATTGTGAATCTAAATCATTCTCGAATGTAATTAACCTCCACAAAAAATGTCATCAAAATCGGTCCAGCCGCTTAGGAGGATTTCAGTCACATACACACGCACAAAAGAATTACATATATAAAGATTATTTGAAAAGATATTAATTAAAAACTCTAAAAAGCATGATTCCTCTGCCTTTTTGTAACAATAAATACCCCGCTTGGCCAATTTGGTTGAAAACCAATTTTCGACGCCAACTTACGTCATTTTTATAACAATAACGTTGTTACAACAATGCAGATGAATATTGAGTTGAATGTTTTTAATGTAATTAATACTTTTTTAACTAATTTCGATATCGAACCGAATTATAAATCTAAATAATTCTTGAATCCACTTGAACCCACACAAAATATTTCATCAAAATTGGTCCATCCGCTTAGGATTTAAGGCATATGCACGCGCACAGGAGATTTTTTTAAATAAAGATATACACATTCTTTTTTATTCTTTCATTATTCATTATTTACTGGTTATCATTTGCATAAAATATTTTCTTCATGAAATTTTATCTGGTTTTCTTGTTATTATTACTAATCGTCCCTCAGAAACTGACAAAGCCAGACAAATTACACTATGCCGTTAGATTTTAAAATTTGAGACCAAATTGAATTTTATCTAAATAAATGTAACGGACGAATAAGAAATTCAAAATATTTATAATACACGACTAAAATTTCTGTCCGTCTGTGCAAGTATTAATGAAAAGTAACCAAATATTTCGTGAAAGAAAATGGAAAGTTTTAAACTAATCTGTATATTAGGGGAAAAAAACATTTTTTGCCGCCGTATGTAAAATTTTGGTATGAATTCGGAACATAATTTAATAAAAGTAAATAGTATGTTACAAATTTGATAAAGTTATAAAAATCAATCTTGTTAAGATAACTCGTTATTATTAGAGATAAAAATGTTCGGTTTTTAAGATTTCTGTTCGATTTAGGTAAAGAATTTTAATAAATAAAATGAAAGGGAGATATAGCTTGGACATAAATTAGCTTAATTTTCCAGGAAAAACGAATGCTTCCAGTTTTATAAAATCTTATTTTACTTAATGATTTTTTTTATTTATTTGCATCAAGTATATATATTTGTGTCTGGCTATTGTAAAAATATGTTATTTAAGATTATTCCCAAAATATAAGGAATTGTTCGATTAAGTTTTTGCTTCAAATAGTAAAAGTATATTGAAAACAATAAATCTATTTAATGTATTGAAAACATATACAATATATTAAATAACATATACAATATATTGGTTTTCTATACTATATTGAAAATTATAAATCTAGTTTTATATTTAAAATATATATTTTACTTGAAGTCATATTTTTAATATATTACATAAATTCTATTAAAAACGATAAAAATATGCCTTTGATCTTCTTTTCGAACTCCTTTAAGAGCATTATTACAAAAATTTCAAAATGGAAATGCTTCTACAATAAGAAAACGGCATAAATATTTTTACACAATTTACACAAATACGTTTAAACTCAATAAAATGTCTAAAACTGCAAATAGTGCATCATTATACAGTACGTTTATTCTGAAACAGTAAATTTATTCTGAAAACAGTACATCAACAAGACACAAATATCACGCAATCATTTAAAAAAAACTGTAATAAATGTTCGCGTCTTCACATATTCTACGTTAAATCAATTAAAGAAACAGTAATCCACTAAGCATTATAACAAACGATTTATAATCTCAAAAATAATCTAAAATTATAATGAATTGAAACTCCCAAACGATTTGTAATAAAATAAATTCTTAATAAGCTTATATATTTTACTAATTTTCAAGTAAAGCATTTTAATTTTGATGCACTGGATTTTAAAAATTATTTTTGTAATAAAATATTTTATTCACTTCTATCAAATAGCATGATTTAAGTTTATTTTTTAAGAAAATACTTAAAAAATTTTGGTAATATAAATTATATATATATATATATATTTTTTTTTAATTATATATATTTGATATTGTAGCACCAAAAATAATATAACAAATAATACAAAATACTTCGAATTCTTCAGTATTTTGTATTATTTGTGTTTGTATTTATGGTGCTACAATATCAAATATATATAATGTAATAAAAATACTAACTTACTGATAGGAAGAACACTTTTGAAATGCTTTTATAATTATTAAAGTGCATTTTTTTTTTTTTTTTGACATAAAATTTACAAAAGGGTTTTTTTTTTCTTTAAATATCAAACAATTATAATTCCTAAGAATTCTGCAATACTGCCGCAAATTTCATTTTGTAATTAAAAATACAGAAGTCATCCGATTTTTATTAGAACATGCTTATAAAAAAACAACGATAACCTTTAAAAAAATTTTTTTTATTAATACATTATTTTAATTTGAAATCGTAATCGGTATTTATGCGCATTATAAAATAAAATTCTTTTTAGTAATTACTGATTTTAAAGATGACATTTTACGGACATTAAATATGAAACTATTTTTACTACTTCAGATGAATAACTGACTGTTACTATGGACTATTATGAAGAACTATTTAAATATTAACAATAGCACTGGAAAAATACGCGTAAGAATAGGCATATGTAAAATATTGGCAACATTGAATTGTATCGTATATTTCTTACATTCAGTTTTTCAGAAGTACTATTATGTTTTTTATTGTTAAATCTCAATTCAATCAACAAAATCTTTTAAATCTGAGGCAGTGTTTCTCAACTTTTTTGTTGTTGTTGCGGTATACTTTAAACAATTTCAAAATTTGGCGGCACACAGTATTAAAATAAGTTTAAGAGAATTCTATTTATCTATAATGCACTATGTTAAACAGAGTTTATGATAATAATTTACAATGTTAACTAAAATTATATGTACGTAAAGAAAAAATATTAATCCAGTAATTAATTATATATAATGACATATTTCATGCGATATTTGATCTGGAGGATTTTTTAATATTTCTTTTATGTTGGGTCGTAAAAATGTGAAAATGCCGCTCTCATTTCGTCATCTACATTTAAAAGTCTCGGTCTTTTCTTATTTTATTATTTGTTAATGCTGAAAACCTAAATTCACCCAAATGAGATAGAAAATTGTAAAAATATTTTCAAAGCTTTTTTTTTGGCTCTTATGAGATAATCGATTCTTTTTTAATCCGAAATGAGCTAATTGAATCTTCCGAATGTTTTGAAATGAAATCTCGAGTATTACAGAACGAAATTAGTTTTTATCGTCAAAGTTAATTCATATACAGATGTAGCTTTTATCACAAATAGATTACGAACCCAATCAAAGGTTTTTATATCAAAATTTGAAAAGTAATGAATATATCTCTCTATCCTCTAGTGTAAAATGAACAATAACAATTTAAAGAATAGCTTATTTTCCATAAAATGGTTGAATAATTCGGTTCCAGATTTTTAATATTTTTCTTATATAATTAATAATTTTAAAAAAAATTGGTGGCACTCAAAAGTGCTTCAGCTCAGTGGTTGAGAATTAATGTCGTAAGGTATATATAAGAAAAAAACTCAATTTCCTTAAATTTTTTTAAATACAAAATATGTTTTTAAACATGCATTTAAAATTCTAAATGTTAATTCTTTCAAATAAACTAATCTAATACCGCTAGTTTCGAAACAAACATTTGAAAGTCAAATGAGAACAAAATAAAAAAAACAAAACTCTAATGAATAATTGAAATTGAACTATACTTTCAGTTTTGTAAGAATTCTTATGGTATAACGTATTCATCAAATTATAAGTTTTCAAATATGACCGCTAGACCAGACATAACCCGAGCCTCAATCTCTCCTTTCATCTTACCGTTCAATTAATTCATTCTATAGAGGAACAAACTTCCATTTCCAGATACACATTTGTGAAATAACGTAACAGATATACATGTACATGTATGTGCATTTAAATTTTTTGGTTCAGAGACGATATTGTTACAGAACTATTAATATAGAAAAATAGATTATTTTTATTATATATCAGGAGTAAAAAATTCTCATATAATTTAAAGCAGCAAATAAAGCAACTTTATTTAATAATAGAATAATTGATAATATTTCAAATTCAACAATAATTCTATCGTATGTTATGAGTTTTAATTTTTTGAAGTTCGATATAAAATAACTATATTTTTTATATTCGTAAGACTGAATTCTTATTATTAGATTATATTCTTTATTTTTATTTTATTCCGATCTTTATTTTTATACTTATTAAACTATACTCTAAGAAATAATACAATGTTACTTCCGTCTCTGGAAAGTAATTAGTAATCTAATAGGTATTAAATGAAAAATTAATATTATTACGAAGCGTCAAAATGAAATGCTTTCCTACTATATTTCATTTTTATGTTTTATTTTCAAATATATTGTGCCGTTATATTTAAATATATTACGAACCATTTTGATAGAAATTAGTTAAAAATATAATAAATTAGAATAGGAGGATTAGGTTTATTCCAATTAATAGAAAAATTTATCCGATTATAATAAGACGATTCAAATAAGCATTTGCAAATTAATAGTAAAACGCTTAAGATTCTCTTCAGGCACATATTAAGTATTTAAATTTTAGTGTATGAATTTCGAAACTATTCCCGTAAAAATACTGTTAAGATAATACTTTGTTAATTTTGAAACAAAGTTTCAATGTTTCAGACTGTACAACTAATTGTTCAATTTTAAAATTACAACGTCATATTTAAATTACCGTAGGTACTCGAATCTAAGCCATCCTCGATTTTAAACAGCAACCCTAATTCTCAAAGTGTTTTTCTGTAAAAATTATTGTCATCAATTCTAAGCCGCATCCCCAATTTTCTACACGTTTGTGAGAAAAAAATTTAAAAAAAAATTGTGCAAAAGATTAATCAATAACAAATACTTAAGAATTTAAAAAAATATGAGGAAAAGTAAAAATCTAATAATTCATTTATTTTACCAGTATTAAAAATCTCTCAAATATACACACGAGCCTATAATTACTCTAACCATTAGTACCATGCCTTGAAAATCGTTAGTCACCCCCATTGTGATAGTTAATTTCGGAATCGGTGCCGGCATCGCCATTTTCCCACACGATGTCGTCTTTCGTGCCATCCAATGCATTTGTTATGCAATATTTTTTAAAGAATATTAGATAAGAAAGTAAAAGAGTTATCGAAGACTGTTGAACAATTGCAGGAAAAAAATTATACCACTTAGTTTACGCCATCGACGTATATTTGTTTCATCCGTATTAAATTATCAGTGGTCGCTGCCCTATTTCCGTTATTTTTTTCTGCGAATAAAATTGCCTCCCTTTTGAAACTGGCATCATAGTGAACTCGCCTTGATGTTATTACCGACATCTTAATGTTTAGATGATTTAAAAGTAAGCGTATGCAAAGGATTTTCTTCATTACGAACAGACAACGATGTTTAGGATGCACTGAATACTGGAGATACTTTTCAGAATGGAATAAGTCATTGACGCAAGTGGACAGAATGGACGGTTAAATTTTTCTTTTAAAAGGGGTGGAAATTCAATTTTTCCCATTCAATAAAAGTTTTGCCTTCGATTGTAAGCCGCACCCTATTTTTAGCAGTTGACACTGGAAAAAACAGTGCGGCTTAGATTCGAGTAAATACGGTGGTTAAAAATGTTTTGTTATATATTTGTAAATATATGTTGTTTCTTTATATTTTTGTAAGCAATTGTCAATGAAAAAAAAAAGAATTCGTCATCTCTCTACTTTAATAATTAGTACAAGAATTTGAAAAAAGTAATAATGAGTACGAGAGTTTAAAATAAATCTTATTTTTTTAACTGTGCCGTTTTCGCATTAGATGATGCTAAAGGATTACAACCACAAAATAAAACTTACAAGAGATGAAATTTCTTTACTCCTTCACCGCGCTTGATAAAAACTTCCGTAACAAATAATTTATTTTAAAATGTCAAAAACAGAAATTGCAGAGGGATGTATTCATAGAAAAGTATATTGAAGCTCTATTCACCAGAGTAATTAAATTATCCTTTGTATTCATGATCTAGGATTCTATATCTCTCAAGTGTTTAGAATAAATTATTTTTTTGTTTTTAAAGAGAAGAAAATTTAGGTTGCAATGTTGTATAGTGTGAGAGCAAACTCCTACTCTTATGAGAAAAAAAAAGAAAAAATATTTTAGTACTCTCCAAAAGAATCTTGGTCGAGATCCTTTTGAATTTATTTTAACGCTCGAGGAAAGGAAAAGTGCTTGATAAAGTCGTGGTTTGGAATTTTAAAAAATCAAATAATGGTTCGAAACTGGAATTTGCTGCGAAGAAAAATGTTTTTTTTTATTTGTGTTGGTTTTTCATGAAAAGATAACGTCGTGGATGTTCAGCTGAAAGTCATTAAAAATATTATGTGGAGAGAAATATTTAAATAATGGGAAAGCGAAACCTCAGTTTTTTTTCCGCACGTGCGACTCAAAGCTCCTTTTCAGCTCTTTGGGATTAATATGTTTCACTTTTGCTTTGAAATTAATTTACTTGAAACATGAATTGTTTCAGAACTCTTAAGGATACACGGTTGCCAGATATAATTTTTCATTCATACATTTATAAGAAAAACCTTACATGCGCGCTATTTAAACCTAAATTAGGTATACATTTCAGAATTACATTTCAGTTTCCGCTTTTAAATAAATAAATATTTTGAAATTTTAATTTTTAAAAATATGTCAATACAGTAAGACCCCGCTTAACGCTGTTCCGTTTTACGCTGTTTCAGCTTAACGCTCTTTTATTTGAATTGTGGCACGCAGCGTTAGGATTCCCGATATCCGAAGCAGCTTATCTGTGTTTCTTCTCTCCAGCGGTATTATACGAAAGAATTTTTATCGTTTCAAACATTTGTTGAAGTTATTGTAAGTATAAATTTATATAATATAACGATTGTTATAGAGACAAATATTATGATTTTTTTATTTTTTGTCATGGGTGATAATAAAAAACACTAAAATAAAGCATAAAAAAAAGGATTTCACAAGAAACTAAAATGCAAGTGATTAGAAGATTAGATACTAGTAAACGTCAATCTCAAATTGGTGCTGCAATGATTTTGGCAACTTCAACAATAAGGCCCATTCTTAAGAATAAAAAAAGAATACTGTTATCGGTAACTGCAACTACGACAAGCTCTGCAACTAGATTTACTCTTACTAGAAAAAATACAATAGAGAAAATGGAAAAACGACTTTCTATATGGATTGACGACGAAATTGAACGCAAAATGCCGCTAAGCCAATCTACCATCTGGATAAAATGGCAGAAAATTAAAAAAAAAAAAAACAGAATTGACTGAATGATCTGAAATGTAAACATACTGAGAATTAGAATTTTATTTATTTTTATATGCATATTTATTTATTATGTTTCTATATTTGTAAGAAATAAACTTTTGTTTTATTGTCATAAAAAACATAATTAATAAATTTAATGGCAAAATAACATGACCAATTTTCTACCCATATTCCCCTAACTTATTATTTACATGGTGAGATAACCTAGTTTAACGTTGTTTCATATTACTCTCTATTTTGATGAAACGTATACCCCGCGTTAAGTGGGGTTTTACTGTATCTCTACACTGGTGTAAGAAACTTACGCAACAAGTATTTTTTCTGCCGCGTAACTCTTCGAGAAATCATTTGAGAGAGATTGAATTTAGAAATAAGAGACATCTCATTTTGTATTTAAGGTATCCGACTACGTTCGGAACCATGATTTTAAAAAAGTACATAAATGGATAATTTTCATGATACTTAACGTCACTTTGATTAGAATACATGTATAAAATTCTTTTATGGACATTTTGACAAAAAAATTAATTAAATACAATATTTTGGCAAAAAATTAACTTAGAATAATCTTTATTCAAAATGTTCTCCTTTTCTGAAAAATGCTTCTATTATTTTAATATTTGCCTGTATATAGCTCAGTCTTCTCTTTAGAGGCTCAACTAGAATTTTTGTGAAAAATTCACATTATTTTCAGTTACCACCAATTCAAATAATGATCGGCGTTTTCTTAAAATTGCTCCTCTCGGTTGTCTTTAAATATGGATAAACCCACTTCTAAGTCATATATTTCAAAAATTCTAGTTGAGCCTCTGAAGAGAGGTCTGAGCTATATACAGGCAAAATATTATTATAATAGAAGCATTTTTCACAAATGGAGAATATTTTGAAAATGGGTCCTTCTATGTTCATTTTTGTCAAAATATAGTACTTAAATAATTTTTATTGTAATACTATTCTCAAAACAATTTTATATACATTTTCCAATCTAAATGACACTTAATATCATAAATATTATCCATTTATACGCTTTTGCAAAATCACGGTTCCGAATGTAGTCGGATACCTTAAATATTTCTATCAAATTCAAAGGAAATGAAATGAATCAATTTTTCATATTTCTAAAAGCGGAAAAGCTTGATTTACTTAAATTTCAAAGTAAACATTAAAATTTGCATTTGTCGAAATTAAAATTATAATTTTTTGAAATAAGTAGAATAAATGTTTTAAATTACTAATGTGTTGAGGTAAAATAAATACAAATGTTGTATTTTGTTATAAAAGGACTATTGCATACGAATTTCTTGCTAGCATGTCAAATTTTAGAAAAATGTCTTTTGAAAAATTGGTGTACGGGGTTTAAATCTTTATATATGTAAAGGAAAAAAGAGACTCACTCATTCACTCATCACGATATCTCCGGAACTATTAGACGTACAAAATTGAATTTTGGTATGCATGTTCATTTCATGGAGTAGAGATCCGCTAAGCACAGATTTTGCAAAAATCACACGGTTTCTTAGGTAAGTATTTACAGAATTTTCATCTTACACGATTTTTTAAAGTTGTGGAACATATCTCCAAATTTTCCATGTGTCGTATATATTTTTACACAATTTTGTTTGTACAAGGGACGCTTCTACCATGTAAAAAGAGAGTTGAGCGTATTCTCTTTTAATTTTTTCTTTTTTTTCTTTCTTAGACACCGTTTGCAATTTATTGATCCATGCTATGATTTCTTCTCATCATATTTTTCATATTATTTTTTTATAATCCCATTTTATATTGTATTATGGTGCTTTTTATTCATATCATGTCAAGATGAGCCATATAAGGTTTATTTGTTACTTCTGCCATAAAAAAATGACTAATTTTCGCATTTTCCACAAATTTTATTAACAATTCCTAATTTTGCAACATACACACACTCACACTCAAAAATGGCAGTTATAGAGACTGCCGATAGAAGTGAAAACTTAGAACTTTTAGTATTAAAATTGGAAATTTCATAATCTTTGAATTAAAATTATCAACATCAATCTGGTTCTCATATCTATTGACATTCCGAGCATCAATTATATGCATGTGTATATGTTTTTTTTATTATTCAAATATATTACGGGCTGTACAAGATCATGACAAAATATAAATACAATTCAATTGCATGTCGGTGACGCGAACCCATAAGATTTTTCCCTACCAAAAAGTGACCTAAAGAAGTTTTCACTTCGAAAACCAAGGTGTGACTCAATAAAAACGAGACTGGTTCAGTAAATCATTGTACTTACAGAATGAGTTCTCCGTGACATTATCACTTTCAAAGTAGTTTCCTTCAGCATTCACACACTTCTGCATTCGGTGCTGCCATTACTGGTAACAGTTTTGGAACGAGGGTTTTGGAAAGCCTGATAAAAGATTCTCCGTTTTTATCACTTAATTATGGAGCATAGACTTGATTCTTTTAAAAATAATCTGGATTACGAATGCAGAAACGGATTGATTGATTGATTGAATATATGAACGTCGCACTGTTCAGCTACACGAGTTCCTTATGCAGAAACCGAAGAAAGGATACTAGCATGAAGTTATTATACTGTAGTTTCTGAAAAATTCTCCCCATAATCAAGCAAAAAATATCGAATTTAATTTTCTTACGTTTATAAAATTTGTCATTTTCACAACATCTGTCATAACGTCCTTTCATGCATTGCTCCTCAACCTCTTTATCGCCTCGGACCAATCAACGTTTGATAATTTTACAGCGCCCCACTGAGAAGGGTGAAGTTGAATGTTTATATTATAGATTATTTCGATTTAATAATTTTAATTTAATTGTATTTCAATATGCCTTGAAAAATTTACTGTTCCACTAAAAATTAATATAAAGAGATTTAACATGGAATATAAAGTGATTTCCAAGGAAAATCAATCAATCCCGAAAAAAATACATCACAGTAAATAATGTCCTTTGGTCAGCACAGTACCATTTAATCCACGGACCGGTATCGGTCCGCAGCCAGGGGGGACCTATGCTTGAATGTGCATCCTTTAACGTTCACTAATCTGATTCACTATTCCAAATAAGTTGTTAGATTGAATTTCATTATTTTTCTTTTCTCTTTTCTCTCGCATACTTATCAGAATCACAAATGGGAAAATGTCTCTCATCTGCAAACAACATATGATTACAATAAAATATTAGCTTATTTGTAAGTGAATTTCGGAATCTAAATCCAAATTTTCTATTCCTCGGCAGAATTGTCTGTAAAACAAGTTGATCTGAGTACTTATCCAGTATTTTCAGGAGTGAAATCAAAACGAAAAGCCATAACGGAAGGTCACCCATGTCACGGATTGTTTTTTTAAGAATCTTTAGGGAGTTTTTTACAACCAGTATAAAAATATAGAACTTAAAGTTTTTTACCATTTATTTATATGTATTCTATATATATATATAAGTGTATGTATATTAATGTTTACCCAAAAATATCCAATAGAACGTGAGTTATAGTACTCTGAACACACCCACCTCGAAAAAATGGACGCTCTCTGCCTACACGATTCCAGCTCTGATTGGCTTATCTGAAATAAAAATATAAATTTATAACTTGGTTGTAATCTATAAGCTTAAATGCACAGAATGGACTGTATTCAATTGAAAATATCAAAAATTGGTTTTTTAGTAGACCTCGGAAGAAAAAGTTTCGAATTCCATGGGGTTTTTTGTTATGTTTTTGCAATAAAAAATAGAAGTATTTTGAATTTTGGAAGGATCGTACTCCTTTTAATGCGTATATATGTGCTACGTCTACCCTATAAATGCAAAGTCATTCGATCAAAGCGTTCTTAAGATATGATGGATAAAAGTTTGAAAAACACATTTAAAATTTCCAAGTCCGATTAAAACAATGAAAATCTTAACTTACCCTAAATTGGCGATGCCTTCGAAGTTAAATCAAAACTAAAAAAAGTTCAACGAAATATTCAATAACTATGGATATTTCCTTTTAAACCTCTACAAAATTGTCTATACTTGTATGAACGTATATTTGTATAGAAGGATCAATGTTATCAAGCGGGCTGTACGCAATAGACCCAGCCTTCGTTTGCCAACTCAGCGCTCTGTACAGCTACTTCTAACAGCTGTATCTTTATAACGATTTCGAATTTAAAAGAAATCACTTTATCACCGTATTCTAGACATGTCAAGAAAACAATTTATAAGAAAAAAAATCATTTCTGAACCAATCACAAATTATAAAAATAAATGTACGGACACTATTTAGTAGTGCTCCTATATTGGTTCTTAAGATAACCTTTTCGAATCATTTAACAACGTAAAATAATCAAGTAACTGAATATATTTTAGTAGCAACATTCAAACAATATTTACAAACTCAACACTTGCATATGTTTTTGAAATTATTTCAATAAAATCTTAAATCTTCAAACAATGTTACAGCTCTGCCTTGCCCCAAAAGCAATCTTTCGAGCCTAATTCAAAATATCAACACGCTTCCCATTGTTTTCCCAGCAACATTTCCCCTCCAGAGCCAAGACAACAAATTGAGTTTTCCGGGAGACAGACAACAATAACACACACCAGAAATCTGAAAAGGAAAAGGCAAACTCTGTATCTTCACTTCATAATGTATAAACTTTGATACTAATTGAAAGCGATTTCTGCTAGCAGGCATATGGAACACGAAGATCTTCCGAATTTGAATTAATCCAAAGGGAAATGTAGAGCCTAAGGAGTCACTATCTAATATTGATTCGAGAGAGAATTGTCTCCAGTGACAAAGACTCACTTTTAAATCGAAGCACTCCCCCCGCTACATAATAAAATGAGAATCTGGTATTCAGATTTGAATTGCTTCGTTATTCCACAAATCTTGGTTGCTCAGAGATGAATGTTTAAAGCAGCCAATTCAGAAAAGCGGGACAACAAACCGGAGTGTTTGAATTTTAGGATTTGGTTCAGGGCTAACAATTGGTCAGTGCCTTTTAATGACCTCTCGGGTGTTCGAAGTTTACAAATGAAGTGATGTTTAATTTTATCTCGGTGCATGTTGCTTAAATATATATGAAGATGTCGGAATTATTCTTAGACCTTGGCTACTCTTAGATATGCATGACTTTGAATAATGAAAATCTATATATGTATTCATTCAATTCCTCTACTATTAGTTCACCCTCTCCCTATAAATATATATATCTTGCTCAAATTTTCAATCGTTAATGAAATAGTTTTTGATTTATACATTCAAGTTCAAATATATTTTTTTAAACGTGTTGATGAAATTTGATGTTTTAATACAGTTTTTTCATATATTCATTCACCAATTCTATTTTAATTAATGAATAAATAGTAACGAAGAAAAATGATAGTTCAACACCATGCATAGAAAGGAAAATCGATCTTTGTGTCCTTATAGCACAGTAGAGAATGCGTTGGACTTCTCATCCAAAGGTCGTGGGTTCGAATCCCTCCTGGGATGGCATAATTTTTGAGAATGGGGTTTCTTTTTTACTTTACTATTTAATTAGAATAATTAAATTTAATAAATGAATAAATATTAACAAACAAAAAATGAAATGGTCCAACAACTTATATAGAAAGGAAAATGGAAAATTTACAAGGAAAATCGCTTTCTATTTTGGCACTCAATAGTGTGATTCTGTGTCATATGTATATATATATTTATAATAATTGTAGCTATTTTTTAATAAAAAGTATCTAAATTTTTTTTTTCTTTGGTTGACATTTGTAGGAATTGACCAATTTTTTTCCCTTGTATAACTTGTTATTTACTTTTGATTTATTAATGAACTGTAAAAATTAAAAAGAAATAGATTTTACTATTTAAATTTAATTCAAAAAATAAAAAGTTGTTTTATTACTTCAAGTTAATTTCGGAAAATCTTCTACAGGGCTTCATTATTCTACAGGTCTTTTCTTACAAATTTTTGAAGTAACCGATGAATTCTAGGAACCATCATATGATTAAAATTTCAAGTAAATTTGTCTAAAAGGATTTTTTATTTAATATTAAGGACACTATTTTTAAACTGATTTTTATTCTCGATATTGCTACTGAGCATAGATATTTTAGAATGTGTAAAATAGTACATGTGATTAAATTTACTTAGAGTTTTGAGTTAGATTTCCCCAGTTCAAAAAATGAATAATAAAGTTTTTCTATCAAATTATTTAAAAACTAAAAAAAAAAATGAAAAAGTTTTAATTTCGATAAATAATGTTTGTACTAAGAAATATTTAAAATACTCCTAAAATTGGAAAAATAAATATACTTTTAAAATTTTAGTCCAGACATTTCTTAAATAAAATATTTTGGTAGTACGGATGCTTACATTATAAATAAGGAAATTAATATTTAACTGGTGAATTTTTTTTATTTGAAAGTAACTTACAATTTTAAAAAAAAATGGAAAATAACAAGTTATTCAAATTAAAGTTTTTTTTTTATCAAATGTGATTCTTGTTTCTAATTTTTGCCAAGTTGGTGGATAGCATTTCAATATGGTAACATTGACTTTTACCGTTTGGTAATATACTTGCTATAGAATTTACGAATATTATCCTTTTTTTGTGGGGGGGGGGTATTTTTATTGTGGTAACCCTATTATTTAAGCAATTTTATCAAATTAACCATTTCTTTTATTGGATGTTATTTTGTTGCAGTATTCAAGTTCTATTTCTTAAACATTCCCCTCCCCCCGTTGGATAATGCATATTTCAGAAATTACTGGTGAGTATCACGATTATTTTTTTAAAGAGTTATGTGTTAAATTATGTTATGTACTAATATGTATCAAATGCGCCCTTTGAGTCAATTTTATTTCTTAAGAGAGAATTTGAATTTCTTCTTTTCATCTTTAATTTAGATTTACCCCATTATGACCTTTAGGATATGTAACAAAGGTTGTAAATAGATAACAATTGTTTCTCAAAAAGTAATAAATAGGACGGATAATGTTTTTACTGTGCATCTTATGGTGTGGAATTCTAAGGGACATAATGATAAATCTGTCAAGCAGAATTCTTATACAGCCACTTGTTGGCGCGATTTATTTTTTGCACTTTCCCTGAGATTGATAAGCATGGCAATGTGAAGGAGAGATCATACCGGCAGGATATAATGCATGCGCAGTGCGTTTCTTAGTTTGAGAATAGTTTCGTAGAATATACGGTTCTATGGCTTGCAACACACTCTTTGTTATTATTATTTTAAATGTAATTCTTTTTGTTTGTATTTTTATTTTTTTTAAATTCGTTGTTTATTATTTATTATTATATATATTATTTCATTATTATTATCCTGGAATATAAGAATTAATTTTATGGGTTAATACTTATGGTGGTATTCCTGTAAATTGCCGACGATTTTAATTCGATTTTTTGCACAAACTTAAACATTTCCGTAGTTAATACTTTTAACTATGGAACTTTACTTAAACATTAATTTTTTTTTTCATTTTTTGAGGAAGCATTTAAATTAAAATAGTGTTCCTGAGAATGAATTTAAATATTACGCCTGTAAAATTTAATGCATATATTTTTATAAAGAAAAAAAGGTTCTAATATTTTCTTCTCCTCCAAGAAAAATGCTAAAATGTGACTTCTTCGTTTTATCTTAAACTTTTAACATTTAATGTGGTATATCAAAAACAATCTTAAGGGAAGTCCTATTCTCTGATGCAGGCCTATCAAAATCTTATTATTCTTTTAAAGACTTTAATTGATTTTTCTTTGAAAAAACCCTTTTTTTTTGTGAGTGAAACGTGTTTTTTTTTTCTTATATTCTTTAAGTGAAACAAGTGCCTTATTATTGGTACTATTGATTCTAATATTTTCAACTCCATTATATTTTGTAAACTTTTTTTAAGAATTAAGCGGTTTTCGTTTTATAATTAACTCGAAAGTCCTTAACATAAATATGTTTCTACAACGATTATCAAAATTATTTCATAATTCTTAAATAATAAAATGTTTCAAAACATTAAGTAGTGAAGGATATTTAACGACAAATACTCAATATTGTCTTGAATATAAAAGAAACCCAATGCAAATGAAAATATATAATAAACGTATTTATAAATATGAACTTCATATTTTCTGAGTGTTTATTAAATAGGAAAAGCAAAATATATAGACTATACAGACAGGAAGTTTATCTTTCACTTGAAAGTATTTTATGTTTAATCTAAAGCAGATATTATGTTTTAAAATATAATTGTTTCGTATATGCAACTTATTTGAAAAAATATCCTAAGCATATACTATAGGGTTGATCGAATTTTTTCCCCGTAGAATTTTAAACCTACCTATGGGAAAAAGATGTGTGCTTCATATAGGAAGAGAAAAACAAAATTAAAATTAATTTTTACTTTAAGTACTGATGCAAGGGAAATAGGTATTTAAGTTGTGTTCTACACTAAGAAGCCAAAGGAATTTTTATTAAACAAAGAAAAAAAAATAATAAAATATTTTAGTACCTTATAACATTTATTGTGCTTTGAGAGGATACCTTCTAAATTGTTACAAAACAAAACAAAACAAAAACCCACATAAATTATATTTTACAGCTCCTTTAGTATAAAGTTTTTTTTTATAAATGTCTATATTGTCGAAATTGTTATATACATATAGGAGAAGAGACAAAAAAAAAGCTTGGAGCCGACTGATTCGATTGTGCTGTGGGAGAAAGAGAGAACTGAAATAGGAAATATTGCAATGTTCAGCTACATGGAGACTATTGGCGAAGGACCTCGTATAATTGGAACAACTCACTACTCAGTACTTATTTATCTAAAATAAAAGTTGGTGTTAATTTAATATACGAGTGCTATGAGCCAAGTTGTGTTGTGTAAGTTATAATTGTTGTTTAGTTTATAATTTGCTGTCCCTAGGCTGCCATCTTGGATTCCATATCATTCGGCAATAAGTGCTGCTTGGCACATAACACTCGAGTACCAAATTATTTAATAATCGTTTTTGGTTATTTATTTTGCAAGAAAATAATCTCATTTGATACAAAATCAATCTGGCATAATTAAGTCTTTTAATTTTTTTTCTTCGAAAATTCAAGCCGTAAAGGCAATTTTAAATTTGTTCAATATTTTTTTAAATTATTTTTTCCTAATCTTGATGCCATGGAAGACCTTATCTGAGTAGGCAGGTTCCGAGTAATAGTCATTTTTTCCCCACATATTGCTGCCGTCATTTTTTTATATGCAATTTAAAATTGTTTTCTTCAATTAATTTAATCTGAATAAAGTTTACATACAGTGGTGTCCAAAATTGTGGATACTTTTTAAAATTGTTATGTTTCTTAAGTTTATTTGCTTATAGAAAATGTTACGTTGCACTAAATACAAATTATTTTATTTCATTTTAAAGAGAATTTAATACTTAATTCACAACACAAAACCATAAAGTTCAAATACAGTCGGACCTCTATATAAACAAATTCACTAAATCCCCAAAAAAAGTTCGTTTTTGGCAAATTCGTTATATAGAGGTTCATCTTTTAATATACTTTACAAACCACATAATACAAATTTTAAATTAAAAAACACCGTATATTAAAAAAGTAATTATTCATACATTTTTTATATTAATATATGTTTATATTATACATCTTACCAATCAAAAAAGAAAAAAAGAAAAACTGCAAGGAAAACAAGAAAAAAGAATGTCGAAGAATTCACTGAATTTACAATATTAAGAAAATAATTTTATACCAAAATTAATGAATTTTAAAAACATTTTGTAATTTAAAGCATACAAGTAATATTAAGCATACATTATTTTATAATTAGAGCACGGGGACACGGGACAACTTCACTGAGGATGAAAGAGTATATCAAAGATATTTCAAGTGAACTGGACCATGGAGGTTAAGGGCTGCACTTCTTGGATGAAACTTCCAGAAGTCTGTTCTCTGCGAGTTAGGATATAATAAAATCAGTTCAAGATTTATGACCACCATAAAATGTGTTAAAGAGAGAATAATTTGAATTTTTTTTTTAAAAAATCTTTAAAAAAAAAAGGGGGAAAACCAAAATTGAATCCCAAAAGAAAAAGTTCGTTATACAGAAAATGCACTTCGTTATAGAGAGGTTATTTTACGAAGAAAATCATGAAATGTTCCAAGTTCTAGGAAAAAGTTCGCTATATAGAAAAATTCACAATATATAGGTTCCTTATATAGAGGTTCGACTATATTTACAAGGCAAAAAAAGTTACGCTGCAAAAACTATCGATATAAATTAGATACTGATGATGGCATTGAATTATCTGTGCTTAGTAGGGTAGCCATTATTTTTAATTGAATCTTTATGATTTTATTATTTTACTGTGTAGCAAGGAGCAAAATTTTGCTAAAAAATATTTGAAACATTATTGGTAAATAGATACTTGATGGAAGGCAGAAGTTTGGGTTCTAGAATGGTGTCAATGCATTTTATGGCATTCAGTGTTCCATAGATAGTATTTTTGTTTTTCTGTCATCAACAGATGTGGTGCACTTTTTTGATCTTTTCCTGCTTTGTTTTTTTATTAATTTGTCTCCTGACATCTGAAACCAAAACTTCAGTCTACATATGTAGTTACCGAACTACCCACCAGTCTTGCAATTTTAAAACAGGAAATACCAATTTCTCGTCACTCATGGGTCCAATTTATTCTCTTATTTGATGCCATGACTTTTTTACCGTAGTCATCCAGGTCAGGAAACAGTTCTGACCTCAAAAACTATCGAAAACTTATGGCACCGTTAGAAAGCTCTTGTCCAAATGACGTAACTATGAAATAAAAAATGAACTAATTGAGGATATAATTACTTTCTGGTAAAGGCTTAAAACTATTTTTAGCTCAATGAAACATCTATGTGAAGTGTAATTAAAAATAAAGACTACCACACTTAGCATGGATAACTCATTGATATAATCAGTTTCTAATTTATATCGATAGTTATTACAGAGTAACTCTTTTTTTTTTTGTTTTAAACATATTTGAATTATGTTATTTGTTTTGAATTCAGTATTAAAAATTATCTTTAAAATGATATAATGTACTTTGGAGTTTGTGCAACTTAACAATATTTATAAGCATGCCAACTTGAAAAACATAACAATTTTAAAAAAAAAAGTGTAAACAATTTTTTGGCCACTACTGTATACGCTTAGAACAAAATGTTTTCGCTTTATTTTTGAAAAAAAATTTTTAATAAAATTAAATAAGTAGCATTTAACTCTCTGACGGTCGCAGTTGACCCTGAGAGACCAGCAAAACAGTTTTTTAAATGCCTCTTCTACGCCCGGCGGCTAATCGGGACGGCTCTTAAAATAGCTTCCTGATTCTTAACAGTCACAACAATACAGTTTGCATTCAACCTTCACTTGGCTTGTCCAGAACCTTCTCTGGATTGTGAGGCCGATTGTGTCATAGCTTCGAAGTTGATTTTTGAAAGCTATTTTTGTTGCAATCCTGCCTTTTACTCATTGTAAGTTTGTTTTGTGATATGTTACAATTTATTTCAATGATGGTCCCACATCCGAAAAGACTTAATGCTACTTACTTTTCCAGTTTTTTTTTTCTTTTACGATACTTTATTAGTTCAATTTTCATTTTCTTTTGTTGTCGAATAAGCGATGTTGGCTGTTTTAGTTAAATCTTCCTTTTTTTTTCATTAAACTGGTTTTTTCGTACAATTTGGTGCATTTTCTTTCCTTAGACCTTACCCAAGCCGGCTAGTGCTTTCAATTAAAATTGATTAGTGGGGGGGAGGAGGGAGATCAAAATATGTCTGTGGTCTGTTATGCCGGGTGCGCCTAATTTTTTTTTTCATTCAGAGGGGCACCCGACGAAGGATTAATTTAAGTCTAAGATGTTTAACCTTCCCTCTGGTTTTTTCCCCTAATTTTTATTATAATAAGCTGAAATTTAAAACAAGAAATATGTAAACTTCATGGAACTGTGTGTGAATACAGATTTAAAAACCACATTTTTCTCAACATACATATATATATAGCATTTCAAAGATATTTTTCAATTAATTGCACCGAAATGTAGCGAAAATTGCAAATAACAGCTATTATCAAATTCGAAATTCCCTCACAAATTAAAATTTAAAATAACACGATTTTTTTCTTTTTAACATAAAAAATGAAGTCGTTAAGCACTTAAAACAGTGATAAATAATAATTGAATATTTTAAATTTACCTTTTACTGTTTGAATGAAAAAAATTTCTTTAATATTTATCAACACGTTTACCTAGTTGAGAATGCCATAACTGTTACCATTATATATTTAATTCTAAACTGCTTAACTTGCTTAATTGCACAAATTGTTCCGAAATTGCCGTTTCTTTTTCGAAGAGGTGAAATTGGAGAATCTGTGTGCGAAAGTTGTTAAGAACTTAAAACAACTTTTTTTTATCGTCATTGAATCCTAATTTCATCCGCTTGAAAGGTGAAATAACAAAAGGGTGTAGCTTGAGTTAAATGTAATAATTAAATAACTAAATTTAAAAGGTTTTGCATACGTGGAAAGGTATGCATTATTAAAACCAAGGATATATCTTGCACAATTAATTGGCTGATAAGTAGCAATTAAGGCATTTTTTTAAATAAACAAATGAATTGTTTTGGGAAGTTCATTTATATCAAAGGTGGGCAAATTGTTAGGCTCGCAGGCCGCATTGCGGAAGCGGAGGATACCGGAGGGTGGCATCCTTTAAAAATGGTTGCATTCATTATATATATATATATATATATATATATAATAAAATTAGTAATTATAATCAAGTAGTGATCATTTTATTCAATTTCTTTGTTGTGCTAATTTCATATTGTCAGTAGCAGCAAGCACATTTAATTTTCGAATCAGTTTAACTCTTTATTTACCGTATTATGATTTACTGCTGTTTTTTCCATGCAATATTTTTTTTTTTAATCACTTCATTAAAAATTACGGGATATACATAAACAAAATATTCCACTTTGGGAAATTTAATTAGTTAGAGCTAATTAATTAATTAAAGATATTCAACTGTAAAATTAATTGTACACTCTACTCACTTAAAATAAAGAGTCAAATCGTTTTCTGATATCTTTATTAACATACAAAGAAATAAGACACTTACCTTTTGATATTAACTATTTTTTTTGGAACAAAAATGACTATCTTTGCAATCCGCTGAAAGCGCAATTTCTTCTATAAAACTATTCACCTTCCCCGCTAAAATACTCATCAAAGAACCCATGTTGTCATATATCTTGGAAAAGTGGATTTAAAAACAAATGTTCCTGCTAAGTATCGTCACAGCATTCGTAAAAATGATTATTCTACGTAATACTAAAGTGAGTGGTACTTATAAGTAGTGCCGGTAGATAAAGGGTTAATGAGACAAATGCACCCTATCTTCTACAATTATTTTTAAAACAGGAGTGAGATTATTTGTTGAATTTCTCGTCACAGCCTGTTATTTTATGTCAGCCAAGTTGCGTATGCATTTACTGTTGTTGATCTTCATGCAAAAAAAAAATTTCTTCACACAAATATATGACGACTAATATATAAAGAACAAATTCCCCACAAATTTCTTCATGCCTGTAAATTTTTCAGCTGACAAAGATATGTAAAAGTCATTGTTATATCATTAAATATTTCCTTCACACTGTGATCTGACATCAAGTCAATAAGTTCTAGCTGTACATTTAAAGGACTGTATCAAGATCAGCAGTGATGATATAAGAAAGCAAATTGAATTTCGGCTGGATTTTGTTAAAATGCTGAAATCTTAACACCTTGTTCTCCGAACTCTGCAGATGATCTGTCAGTAGAAACTCTATCGGGTACTTAGTTTTCCTAACACTGAAAAATAAAAACTAATCTTTGATTGCGCACAAGAAAGGATTCCTGTTTCAAAGCGGAATTTTATACTGTTTTGACGGATCACATAAAAACTTTTTACGGGCTTCTGATTTCCCACTCCTGATTCATATCTTACATTTTTTACTGTAATTTCCCTTACCAATTGACGTCCAGTAAAGCTCTGATTTATTTATTGTTTTTTTTTTCATAATAATATACTTCTTTCGAATTCCTCTAAGGTTTTTAAGGGATAAATTATTTTAAAAAAACAACAATTCATGACCAAATAACTTTGGGAAGTTGTATTTTGCAAGTAGCTAGTTCATTTAAAAGACTTGTTAATTTTTTTTTAGGAAATTGGTTGAAAAGGGTTTATACCTTACTAAACCTCGTTATATATCTTATTGCATATTTTTCACAAATTGCTTCAATGATGTATGAACAAATTTTTTTCCTTGTAGTATTAATTTACGGAATAAAGTTTTTATTACAGATAAAATAATAATAATAATAATAATGTCATCAACATGTTTTTTTAATTTTTTTTATTTAAAAAAAGAATGAAAATTATAAATGTAATTAATTTTTTTCAATTAGACGTTCCTTTATAATAAAAGTATCGAAAGTGTTAAATTTATTTAGATATACTTTTGAATAATTTTAAAAAATTTTCAATGCTTTTTGTAAATGTAGATAACAAATTTGTTTGAGAAATAATTTTGATGTGTGAAATCAAAGTATATTAGAAATTATCGGTGTGGAAGAAAGTAATGTAAAAATGAATAAAAGACTCCATGAAATATTTTGCAGAAGTTATTAAGCCCTTAAGTTCCTCCGGCGTATATGTCCGTCTTGTTTAACCGGTGCGCTATGTGCCGCGCGGAAGGTTATATCCGTCCTTCAGAAATTGTATACTTTCTTTACGCGAATATCAGTAAAATTATTCCGGGGGGCTTTGGAATATAATAAATGACTTAGACAATGTGATTTCAGGGATAAATTTATTTATTTCTACCATCATCATTTTTAGTTTTTTTTTTTTTTTTTTACAAAAATATAAATAATTTCCAATCAGCTTTTACAGAAATACTAGTCACATTTCTTGTGATAAAAATATATTAAAACAGTGTGCTTCAAAAATATTTAAATATTAAAAATTCTACTCAATTTCATGAGCGATAAGGACTTTCAAAACAGTCCTTAATGTAATAAAATTCAAAAATTTGTGTACCCGTCTGTCGAACAGATGTTTCTTCTAAAGCGGCAAAAAAAAAAAAAAAAAAAATTAATCTTCCGGTCAAAGGGTTTAAAATGGAAATTGTAACTTTTTCTTATAAATATCAATATCATCGATATTAAGGATTTTTCTCACACAGAATTATTTTTCTTATGACAGAGTTATATTTCCGGTAACACAGTTCGTCGTACAGGTTTAAATTTTTTTCAACGATAATTTCTTTCATGAAAGCTTTAAAATGGCACACACACAAATAAATTTTTTTAAAAAAAATCTTCCAGTCTGCTTTAAGAAATTTTATTGGACTTTGTGTAAAATACATAAAATGTATTATGTTGTACATATTGCATCATATCTGGAAATTTGTTCACTCCTCCAAAGTAGATATTTTCATTTGTTTTCTAATATCATTTTTTAATTCATTTGGGTCTCAAATACAGATGGTTGTATTCAATATGAAAGTGTACTTCTCTAGATTTAATTCTTAAATTATTAGGCTGACCCTCCTTTTTTTAATTGCAATTGATTTTAGGTCGAGGTTTCTTAACATACCTTTCTCTCTTCTTTAATTATTAATGTTGATATAGATACACAGTAAACATAGTATAACATGAAACTGTGGGGACTGAAGTATTTGTTCATTATATATATATATATATATATATATTAATATAGATATGTATGTATGCATGTATTGAATAAAAATCAATGAAACAAAAACATTCATACGAATTTAATGAAATTAAATACAAAAGTTTTTTTTGCAAAAAAAAAAAAAAAAAAAATCAAAAATTCTTGTGAATGAACGTCATCATCCATTTTCGCTTTGGCTCAAACTAACTCCGTTCAAACATTTCAATAATTTGCTCTCATTTTAATTATTGCCGACAATGTGTAGCGTTAGCAATACCAAAATCAACGCATATTTCCGTTTTCGTCTTCTGTTTTTGATGAACATCCTTAAGAATCTCCATCTTCATTTTAAACGAAATATTAATTTGTTAACCGAAGCATGTGGAATGCAATAAAATGACCTTGACATTGTTTGCGAAAGATTTACTTATTTCAGAGAAACTTTTTCTTACTTGTGCCTTCTCTCTTCCTCCAAATACACCGCATACGTATACCAATGTAAAAAAAAAAAAAAAATGGCGCTGATCAATTACTTTTAATCGGCAGTTAAGGGTGTAAATATATTATCTACGCGGCTAAAATTGTTCTTTTCAAAATTTTGGACAGAAAAATAAAATCCATTGTTATAAATTTGCGTGTTAGCTCAATTATCGACTACGCCATCTCCATGTATTTAAAGCTTATTTTTATTTAAATATATTTTTATCTCCTTTTTAACGATGGTAATTTGATTTGTTATGATTCACACCGCATCTTTCAACGTTCACAATAATATTTTTTCTTTAGAAAATTCAACTATATATTCAAATTAAACTATATATTTTAATTCACTAAAGTGTTTTCTATCCAGATTCTTCCATTTATCCTGATAAATATTTTAGACACTTTAGTGAAAAACCATAATTCAATAACAGCTACTTATGAAAACAGTTTTAAGATATAGTTTAAAACTGCGAATGGTTTTTACTGAAATTGTGTCACGTTAAGCCCCTGAAATTCAGATGGATTTCCAGGAACTAAAAGAAGACGATACTGAAAAGTGATTTTTCGTCCTTCTCGAACATGTTTGAGACTGAATGTTGCTCTTTCATAGATTTAGAACACACCATTATGGGAATCACCTCATTTGTCTTCCTCCAATGACGCCAGATTCTATTGATAGGCGCCATTATTCCTCAGTGCCATTTCCAAAACAAAAAGAGACAAGTTGCATGAATCAACTCCCCTTCCCCATACAAAAGGATTTACGTTTTGAACGGAAATTTGCTCAAATGATAATGCCTTCCTTTTAGAATTCGAAAACTGAACGAGAAGCGATTTTAACATATACTTGTGTGTACCAGTACCACTGAAATGCATTATGAAACAGAACTGATTTTTTTGTTACCGCTTATATGTAGATATTTCCATTACCTCACACATACATTATGTTACATGAATTCTATGACTATTCTCGGTTCTTTCTATATCAGTAATTCTCAACCACTATGCTGCGGCACTTTTCTGTGCAGCGATTTTTTTTTTTAAATTGTTAAACTCTGAAAAAAAGTAAAATAATACGCAGAACTGAATCATTTCGCTGTTTTATAAAAATAAACTCAGTGTCCGTGGTATATTTAACTTATCTTTTCATGGTTAGATGGATATAAACACATTTGATTGGGTCCGTAGCTGCCCCAATGGTATGGTGGTTATGACACTCGCCTTGTAATTGAGTGGGTTCGGGTTCGAATCCCGAGTAAGGCATGGATGTACCTTCGGGAAAAGAAATCGGACTTTCGCCTGAAATGGATTCCCGTCTCGAAGGGAAAGCAGCGTACCTCTTCTGTTCTTTGCTGGGATCATCATTTGCAATAAAAATCTGTATTCTTCTGTGATTGTGTTATATGTTTCTGTGTTCATCTATTTCACGTTTTTCGTATGTATCCCAGTAATAAACACGTGACAAAAACAACATTGGGTCCGTTATCCATTTGTAATAACGGATACTTCTGCCTATGAATTAACTTTGAATAAAGAGGAAAGAATTAATTTCGCTCTGTAATATTCGAGATTTAACTTCAAACCATTGGGAAAAGTTAATTCATTTTGGACTATATTTAGGAGCGATTCTCCCATAATAGCCAAAAAAGGCTTTAAAATATTGTTACAATTTTCTACATCTTTTTTGCGTGAATTCGGATTTTCAACAATAGCAAATATAAAACGAAAAAAAAGGTCGAGACTTTTAAATGTACATATACTAACGGAATGAAAGTGGCACTGTCATTTATTATGGCAAGACATAAACGAAATTATGAAAAATCATCCAGCTTAAATTTCGCATTAAATGTATTTTTACAACAAATTTGTAGTTAATTACTCGATAAGCATTTTGTTGCCCTTGTCATGCAGGTGTTTTTATTTAACATAGAACACTATCATCATAAACTGTTTTACATTGTGTATTACAGAAAAGTAAAATTTTTTCAAACTAATATTACTGTTACTTTGCCACCAGATTTTGAAATTTTTAAAAGTGTCCCGCAACAACAACAACAACAAAAGGTTGAGAATCATTGTTATATATGGAAGCTTAAAATGATTTTTACACAATCCAAGTTATATTTTACTCAGACAATATATTAAGTAAAATCAATGCTATTTTTATGGAATATTATATTTCTTTTTTTATTAATTATACTAGGATGGTAACCCTGTCCACTTTAGAACGGATCAATCCCTATTGTACGAATTATACAGCTGTTCATACTCATTACTAAAATGACAAAAATGTCTTTAGGTCTTGTATAAAAATATAGACTATACTCTCGATCTTGGTTTTTATTTTGAATTTCATACAAAGCTTAATATTTTTCTGTATTTGGATTTTTATTCAAAATTGGCTGTAAAATTGCAATACATCCGCACGTTTAGTTATGTTTGCACGTTTATGCTAATCTTCACCATAACCATAAACGTAACTTTGTCCAAACTGTGGTTTTGCTCATTCTATTGTAAAGCTGTGTATATATATATCATATATTGGAGTAATTCTTAGAATGGCAAGATAGTCAACATGCAGCCATTTTTAATATTATTTTTTATCCTTAATATTCAGCAAAGCAGTCTGTACTCCAAGCCATGACAAAACGAGTCTTATTTCAGCGTCAATCAGGAGCCAGTGCGTCTTTCATTCACGTGGTTCTTCGTAAGTCAGCCGAAGTCGAAGTAAAACTACTTATGCTGGAAGTGGGTTGAGTTGTTCTGGTAGGAAGTTTACCACAACTGAGACTTGAAGGGATGGGGATTCGCGTCATATATATATATATATATATATATATAGTTACTTTTATTAACTATACCTTAAATATAAATACATTTATTGCAGCTTCAAGCGCGAAAAAACTTTTTATATGGAGAGAGATAATTGCTGAAGTATAATATATTAAAGAGGTGATAGTAGCAGCGTATGTTATGGGGGTGTACTCTACATTAAGGGGTTAACAACTCAATGAGAACTTCTGGCGACGTAATTTAAAATCTCGGTCAAGTAACGAGAGCGACACCTGGGGATTCTGATTTCACGGGTTTTCCCATTCCCCGGAATTTTCGGGAATTTATTATTAATTCTCCGGATACTCAGGAATACATGAAATTTTCAAAAAACATGAAAACGTGTAGAAGCGAGATACGCCACCACTCGACCACTGGTCCTTTTACTGTAACAACATTAACTATAAATAACAGTTTTTGTGTGATACCAGAAATATGTAAAAATATATATCTTTGTGTAAATGTACACTAGATTTGATTTAATTTTTGGTATTACTGTTATAAAAAGTCAAAAAATATAAAACTCGTAAATATTCCATAAATTCTCAAGTGTACTTCGTGGGTTCATCTATTTTTACTTTTGATATGACTAATGGAAAAGGGGGAAATTTCAAATACTGGAAAAAAATAAAATATTTAAACCTAAAATCATTGACTGTTATTTTAATTTTTATACGTTATAAATGTAGATTTAATGTTTTAATTACTCAAATATTTAATAATTATACAGAGGAGAACAGTGAATAAAATGTTAAGAATGTGTTGCTGGTTAGTAAAAAAAAGCTATTACTTCTAAACCTTCTAATAATACTTCATTTCATTAACCAAATTAATATTTGTAGAGTGTGTTAGTTTCTTTAAGGCACACATAATTGGTTCTTCTCTTAAAAAGGTTCTTATTATTTAATTATACTCTTAATTGTTCTTCAAAATTAGCATTCGTTGAATTTACGAGAGACGCCAAAAATAGCTCCCTGTATTTTACGCTGTATACAAAATATTATACGAACCCTGTCAATAACTGAGAATGTGGGCATATATCAACAAAAATATCCAAAAGATATTTTTACTATGTTTCTTATTTTAGTTCAAACGAAAAGGCTTGATTATAATATGCATTTGGTGTATTAAGAAATGTGCTCAAAAATAAACTTCCTCCACTCCACGAAATTATAATTTCTGAAATAAATTTATGGCTTGAATTAAAAACAAGTAATATAAAAAAAATTAAGTTAATTTTAACTTAGATCAACAAAGAAAAATTTTATTTTAGCTACTTTTTATTAAATAGTTACAATTAAAATAAATATGTATATACATATGTTAGAATCACTACATTAAGTGGTAATTAAATTTTATTAATTATCATTAAGGTATCGTATTGTCATCCAAAATAATCGTGTATATAAAATTTCAGTACAATTCAATGCTTTATAACGTGAGAAAAAAAAAACCTTTTCAAGTGCCGATACAAGTCGCCAAAAGGGTCGCTAAGTCGCCAACGTGGCTGTATTTGTAATTTTTTTAAAATAATTAGTTGTAATTATAATTAATAAAAAATTAATTGATTAAATTAGTGCATTGTCATTCAAAATAATCATGTATATTAAATGTCTGCTCCATTGAGCGCTTTAAAATGTATTTTATTAACGATTGAAAATTCCACCAAGATAAATAAACAATTAAACAAACAAATAAATAAATAAATATCTAGAGAGTGTGAATTAATAGATGGAATTGAATAACCTTGTTGTTAGCTTTATAAGTTAAAAATGTTATGTATCAATATGATCGCGAGTTAACCTCTATCGATGATGAACTGAGCATGCGCACAACGGATGTTATCTATGGTATAAGAACTTAGGACTTTTTAATTAAAATTGGTAATACTGTTTCGGCCCACTCGATTAATCTACCCGTGTCTAATGAATATATTTGTTGTTTCAAATGAATTGTTTGTGTTGTCGATCAATATGACGTTCGAAAAGACACTTGGCGAAATTGGCTGGCAGTTGTTTTGACAATAACTAATCGCGGGTGCTAAGCTATTGATATGGTATGGATACTTGTATAGGAAATTAGTAAAAAAAACTTCAAATAAAATACGTTCTTAAAAAATATTTATTGGAGTTTTTCAGTCAAAGAAAAAGAAAATAATTTAAAGCTATGAAATGAAAGTATATGCATTTATTCATTATTTTTTTTATTTATTTATTTTTTTTATTTTATTTATATTTTTTTTTTTTAAATTTTAATTTTTCTGATGAAAAAAATTTGTTTTAAGATCACTTAAAACTCAAAACCTTTATCCATATCACTCGTTCTTTGCCGTCCAATTCACTTATTCCTCACCATTAAAAAATATATATCACATTTTACCTTTTAATCTTACTTAAGCATGACCACCGCATCAGTCTATGACGGGCAGTCCGGTGCAATTCAGAAACACAATTAAATTTACAACGATTTCAAACAGTAATAGCTGCTAACTCACTGGCGAGTTTAAAACAAAATGGTTTTCACGCATGTCTGTAGAAGTGCATAAATGGGGTAACCTGGGGGAATCTACGCTGATGTTTGTAAAAAATGCAACACCATGAAAGAATCATCAGAATTAAATGAACTTTGAAGCAAATATTAACTATAGGATGTTGCGTAAAATATTAAAAATTCAGAGCCACCACGCATGTGTGTCGTGTGCAGTGCTCTCTGAACTGATTCTGAAAGCGTACAAATAGCTGTAACGGGACGTTGGAAATAGTTAATGATTATTTGTTAGTGGTGAACGTTTAGTGAGGCCTAAGTATGCCTCCACGACCAAATAAGGAGACATTCCAACAACTTACGCATTTTGAATTGTGGAGGATTATCGGCCTTCGCGAGAAGGAGGATTTTCCTATTGCACTATATAGGAACTCGTGTACAGTGGTACAGTTCCATAGTGGTGCGAGTTTGGAAGCAGTGGACCGACGAGCACCGCACAACTCGAAAAACTGGCAGTGGATTACTGAAGGAGACGTCAGCGCACGACGATCGACACCTGCTGTGTATGGAGACGAATTACCAGACAGCTACCTCCAGGCAATTGACATCACGTTGGTGTACTGCTGAAGAAGTAATAATATCGGCTTCGTCAGTTCATCGACGTCTGGTCTGCTGCACCGTGGATTGCGTGCAAGGGTGTCTTTATATTGGATCCCCCTTACAGCCAACCATTGACAGCTGCGTCTGTAAGGGGCTCAAAAGCACAGTTCCTGGCAAGTTTACTGGGACCAAGTTGTCTTTTTAAATGAATCATGCTTCGATTTGGGGGACCATTATTACCACATTCGTGTCAGACGCTATGCTGGTGAACGCTGCATACAGAAAGCGTTATCGAGCGACATAGTGGTATAACACAAGCAGTTATGGTTTGAGGTGTGATTTTGTATTATGGATAATTTGCTACGAATTGAAGGTTATCTCAATAGCAACATTTAAGCCGGTAAAGTCCCCTTCCTTCAAGGCGTTCCTGGAGCTATCTTTCAGCAGGTTCCCACATTTTGAAAAGACTGTTCGAGACTTCTGTTCAGCACAACATATGAAACTTCTTCCTTGGCCTTATTCGCCGGATATGTCGCCTATTGAGCACGTGCAGGTTTGGTTGGTCGGCGTCTCGCTCGTGATCCGCGTCTTGCAGCTTCAAAAGACGAACTCTTGCTACAATATGGATACTCTTGCTACAACTCTTGATACAAGCAATATGGAATTCTCTTCCACAAGCAGACATTCAAAATCTGTTTGAATCCGTGCCACGTCGTATAGCAGCACTTATTGCAGCGCGTGGTGACTACACCGAATACTGATTTCGGACTCTTAATATTGTTCTTTTGCTTTGGAAATTTCGGAATGTATTTGTACTAATACTAGTCATTTGTGCATTAAATTTCATTTAATTCTGATGATTTGTTCATGGTATTGCATTTTTTACAAACAACAGTTTATTAAACCAAATTTAAGAGGTAGTCAAGCCCAATTTTTATTCTAAAGTTATTGGCGCCTACAGGTCTTGGCATTCATCAGGAATAGGTCATTATACTACAGAACTCTTATTCTTTTCCTTCACAGAGTCCGCATTCTCCTCTCTGTACTTATATCTGGTACTGATGATACTTTTTACACTTCGAAAACAAACAGGATGATCAAAATGGAGAAAATCAGAGACAGTCTTGGCCAGGGTGTAAGCGAACTCATTATCCATAATTGCAGAATGAATTACAATCCAGTTTCAAGGTGAAATTGGGACCATTGTCCATAAAAGAATAAATCAAAAATTGACATCTAAATACTGTTTATTGTTTAGGTCATTAAGTAGGACAGAAAAAAATGCTTTAATAGTGGTATGAGAATCAATGAAGACCACAGAAGTTGGTCAGCATTCGCTTCAGCATTAAATATGGCATAATTATCACCAACAAACTTGTTAAAGCCAATGTGAAGTACCAAATTAAATCCCTATACCAGCATTATTAACGGGAACCGTAGCAGAGTCATTGATCTACACATGTAACCAATGTGTTGTAGGAAATTTCTGCAACAGTTTTGAATGAAGCAGTTTTCAGCTCTGTCTTAGTGTATGATTCTTTGAAAGTCAGCACAGTCAGATCTAAATTAAAAAGTGACGTATTCAAATGTCGAAAAAAAAAAACACCAATTTCAAGGAGGGGCTGTCGGTTAAATAGGATGTCAAAATAACTGACAGTTCATTTGTTACATGTACGAAAGTAGGCTGAGATTCTCTAAAATCTAATTTATTTACTTTAAACCAACTATTAATTATCGCAACTATTCTAACAGCATACACATTCATTCCTCTGTGGCGGTATTCCCAAATAATGAATTAGTTGAATCATTCTTTTAAATCTGATGGATGCTTATCTCACAAACTGAATTTTCGATATCAATTGAAATAGAATCTTTGGCGATGCCCATTATACGACAAGTGTTTTAAATTCAGTTTCTTAAATCATTGAAAAGAATAATGTAAATTAAAATCCTCAGTTAAACTGTTAAATAAAAATTCAACGAAAGAACTTATTAAAATAAGAAATTAGAAGATACATATTCGAATTAATGTGATCCCTCGAACTACCGGTCTTCTGTTACACCGTGTATGCCTTAGACGACTGAGAAGAAATAAATTCTTAAACGGGCCAGTTGTTAAAAGCTTTTATCCCTATCCTTCGTTTTTTTTCGACTTGCAGAAGGAGGCTCCGTTGCATCCCCCTTCCTCGAACAGAAAGTTGTTTTTTCTGTTTGTTTTTCTGGACGGTACCGCGAGAAGGTTGCTCTTCCAGCCAATTTAGGCAGTTGCTATACATCTCCAATAGGTTTGAGTGTCGTTGGAACGTTTACCGTCGACGTTGCAGACAATCTTTTGTTGAGATGGCGGATCTAGTTGACGCGTCTGCTGTTGCCATGTACGGCATTAGCCCGTGAGTGTTGCCCTATTCCTACGTTTTCCTCGTGACCTATAGGTGTGGGAGTGGATGAAGAACCAGGCGCTGCCATAATCTTAATATGTCTTTATTAAGATTTTAACTTAAACACTATACAATGATAATATTCATATTTTAACTTAGCGGATCTGAGGTGAAGACACACACAATACGTATTACCAAATAGGCACGACCCTTTTCATTAAATCTAACTTTACCGCCTACTCCTAACCTCAGTAAATACACAATTCCTAGCATTAATTTGAACGATCCTACCTCTATATCCTAGGTAAGCAGCAACTCAATCGGATCCTAAATTACGCTGTGGTTTATCTCGTGTGGAATGGTATCCACCTTGACTTGAACGCACTGGCACGAATAGCTGAAGCCTTGAATGTCGGATAAGTTCCCACTTTTAACTTTAACACTCCTAACCACAGACTAGCATAATCACTTCCCAAAGGCCACCCTGCTTACTCTAAGCTACTTCTATTTAAAAGGTTCTTAATTTGCATAATCACGCTTCGCTTCTGAATTTGGTTGGAAAGAATTTGCCTTTTCGGCACCAAAGAACTCAAGAGAATTTTTTAGTAGAAAGCGCGATGATCTCGTCACAGCCGTTTTGAATCATTAGTCATGATTTGTGGAGAATGCCTTCGTTCGACTCTCTATGAAATGAATGCAGAAGGATCCAGTATGGTTAGGCTGTACTGCCATACGATACTGGCATGGCAATTCAATTCTTGGGTTACCACTTCGGTGACAAGCTGATGACCTTGGCAGGTGTGTTTATTTGAGCCACCGACCTACCTTGTCCGCAGCTACGCCATGCATGCATTAGACCAATGATCCCCAACCTCCGGTCCGTAGATCAAATGGTTCCGAGCAGCCTAAAGAACATTTAACTATTTCCATTTTATTTTAAGTTGTGTATTTCTCTCGCATTTGCTCGACTTTCCACGGAAATCACTCTTTATATTCCACTTTAAATCACTTATATTCATTTTCTGTATAACTATATTTTATTCTGAAGGTATATTTAAATGTAACAAAACACAATCTCATATATAAACAATCAACATCCCACTCTAACCGGGCCACGGTAAAATCATCAAAAATTGACCGGTCTGCAGCGATATAAAGGTTTGGGATCACTGCCTTAGACCAGTGTTCCCCAATCTTTTTATCGCCGTGGACCGTTCAACGTTGGATAATTTTACCGCAGCCTGCTGAGGGGGAGGGCATTGATTGTTTATATTTTGGATTGTTTTGATTTACTAATTTTATTTGAATTGTGTGTATTTAAATGTTCTTGCAGAATAATATATAGCTACACCACACAAAATTGAATATAAAGTGATTTTCATAAAAAGTGGCCCTAAACCGAGAAAAATATACCACAGTAAATAAAATGGAAATAATTTAATGTGTTTTGTGCGGATCAGTAGTATCTGATCCACGGACAGGGGGTTGGGGACCACTGTCTTAGACGACTGAGATAAAAGGAAATAATGATCACGCCCTAAAATAGTTTTAAAAAACACCGCTCAATCGAAGGGGCACCCTAATTCGTACTTTAGTGTCAACTTTTTATAATTATTTTAACATATAATGACTCTATTTATATAAAAAAAAATAAATAAAAAACACATTATGCCTAAAATTTGTCTGAATTTTCTCTGTTACAATAATACAAGACCGGTTAATGTACAATAAACTCCAAATATTTGCATTATTTATTAAATTCAAAAAGCCTTTTTAAGGAATGCATGTTTGCAATATTTAATTCAAATATTTGTAAATCATGAACGAATAACATGTATTCTCTAACTTATTAAATTTTGTAATGAAATTATATATATGCAGAGTTTCCACCCTTTAATATTTAGATGTTACTTAATTTAATTTTTCGTATTGGATGCATGCATATATGATTTGCACGATGCAGTATAATTTATCTCAACGTTTATGTAATAATTAATCAAATTAGATAAATGTATACATAATCCATTAATTTATGAAATATACAATTTCTGATATGCATAAATTTTTGATATGAAAATTCTAAATATTCTGCTATACACATGTTTGTGGTTTGTATTTAATACACAACCTCTTTTGCTCTTTCATAATTGTTAGTCATCTATTATAATTATATATATCACATTTAATTAAAATTCTTCAAATATATATATAACACATTAAATTCACCTACATAAATTTTCGAAATTATATACGAAAGGAATTATTTTATCTTCAGCAATTTATGTCTATCGAAATGGCATTGCATTTATTTTTCATAGCAAATACACGTCAGTAAGGAAATACTATATTATCACGAATTTTTGTCAAATGAAAATTAGCAACAAAAATCTGTTAATAAGAAGATTAAAAATTTATTCTGATTTGAGAGATGAAAATTATAGCAATATATGGTAATACCTCGAACTTAGCGATATGTGGAACTGAGTTGTAGCCTCATTAGTCGAATTTGCGTAAAAGTAGGGGCACAATTTTACTTATATGTATTTACATATAAATTATTTTTATTCGGGGACGGAGATGAAACCGAAAAGTAATTTAGGAGAAAAAAGTTTAATAAAATCTTAGGTAGTACAAATACAAAATCACATACCGAAGTGTTTTTTTTATGTAGAACAGCGATACTCAACCTGCGGCCCACCGAGCCTTTTCAAGTTGCCGGGTAATGGCCCATTGCTCTGAAAAACTCATTTATTTATGAAAATGTGGTGGGGAATTCTGTGTTAAAAAATCAAATGTATCAATTTTGCTTTTTGCTGTCGATGTCGTATGGGTGCGAATTGATATATTTTTTTTTTCTGATGAGTAATAATAGACAACTGTAGAGTAGCGACCATTTTATGGGTGGAACTAATATTTAACTATCTTTAATATCTTCCAAGCGAAAAATATTCGAAAAAAATAGATTGTTTCAAGACGACTGGGAAGTTACCTATTTTTTAGCAAAAAACAAGCATTGTTCAGTAATTTAATTTGTCACGAAAGTGCTGTATTTAAAAAAATAACAATAATCACACACACACACACAGGAATCATTCAATGACACTTTTCTTCGAAGATCTCTTTCAAAAGGTGATAAATAGGCTTTCTCTTGAATAATCTTTAAAACAGCAACAAAGTGTTTTGTTGGAGGTTATGTCACAGTGGTAAAGATTCTTTGAAATTTGTTATATTATTGGTAATCAGATGAAACCGTTTGCCGATGCAGAAATTGTGAAAGAATCATTCTTAAATTATTCCAATTTAGAAAAATTGAATGTCAAAAATAAAAAGTATAAAGTAATGATAACTAAAAAAAGCAAAATAAGAGTTTTAATATGTTGATTATTTTTTCATATTCTCAATTTTCTATTTTATCTTGGTCTTAAAGAATTTCTCCTTCCTCCCTCACCCTCCATTAATTCTCATGTTCCGCGCCCGCGTGAAATAGCCATCATATGTATTCGGCCCGCGTGATATAGCTAATATATGTATGCGGCCCGGCTGATAAAAAGGCTGAGTACCCCTGTTATAGAAGGTTTTTATAAAATCAAACGAAGTAATCTGCCGGCTCAAATACTTTTTTTCTCCCGCAAAATATCCTCAAAGCATGCTAATAATTGTTTTTTGAAAAAAATGCGCTGAATAATGGAATTTATATTTTCTAAAATGTGTAGCCCTATTTGAATTAAACTGAGGCCGTCTGTGTCAGATTCACAACCGCCATTCAATCTTCGGATTGAATTGGGTCTACAGACTCAAGTTCTCTTCAGTGTCTTTGCCCATGCTCATGCCTTTCTATGAGCTCAACAATCGTCAGCTCCTGATTGTGGGAATCCAGCAGTTCTTGAACATCAGCACTATTCACTTCTAAATTTATTTGCATGGCAAGATCGACAACTTCTTCAATCACATTACCAATTTTACCAACTATACCAATTTTTTTCCTCATTCCAGAGAAACCGACAAGATTTGAAAATCACTTAACTCCGGGTTCGCGAGAATCGAGGTAGCATAAGTCGAGGTATTACTGAAAATTAAATATTTTATTTCTCTGAAATTAAAGAAAATAGGTATAAGATTTCAAATCTAAGTTATTATATGTTACAACCTGTAAAAAACGTAAATAATAAAGAAAAATATTTCTCATTAAGAGAGAACCAGTTAGAATTTTATACAAAAAAGATTAGATATACAAATGGTTATCAAAAGAATAGAAACGCCTTGCATTTATAAGGAAGCATTTATAAGTATGGTACAGGATAGCTTTTGGCATGTATACAGCTTGGATTCGCATAGAAATTGATTCATACTGAATGTTACTGAATTGTGTTTAGATGAATATTGTACCATTTTTCATGGAGATATTGTGAAAGTTCTGGAAGAGATACCGTTGGAGGAAATCCATTATGTATTGAAAGCTCTACAATTGACCATAATGGTTTAATTGTATTGAGGTCGAGTGAACGTGTGGGCCACACAAGATAGATGTTTCCCTTCATCCTCGTATCCATCAAACCATGATTGGACTATACCCCCTGCATGAATAGGTGCATTAACCTTCTGGAAAATTTTATCTCCTGCATGAAACAAACTTTGATCATAGGATGGACCTGGTCAGCTAAAATTTCTCTATACTTCTCTTCAGTGATTCTTCCTTTCAGGGTTACCATTGGTTCAGCATAAGACTACGGTGTGGCTGTTCAAATCATGACAGATCCACCCCCATGCTTGACAGTTTGAAGGAGATAATCACGATCATACATTTGTGCAGGGGTGTCCTCCAAACGTGCACCCTTCCATTTGTAAGGACGTGAAAACGATTGTGAAAGACGATTCGTCGGCCATGTTACTTTCCTACAAACCGACCAAGTGTTGGGAGTGTAACACAACTGTAGACGATGTTTGACATTAACTTCTGTAACAACTGGCATGGGAATTGTTGCTCTGCCGTAAATGTTCGGTTTATGAAGGTGCCTTCTAACTGTAATCATTGCCACTGAGAAATTCAGATATTAATTGAGCTATACGATCACTTTTGCTGTAGTTGTTCTTATTTTAGACATTAAAAGGCGCTTCAATACCTGTCGATCTCTTTCACTGAACTTCCCTTTTGGCCCACTATTTTCTTTGCCGCGCTGTGTGTATGTTGGTATGACTTTAGACACCATATGTCTAGAAACACCTTAAAGTAAGGACGTTTCGGTCACACTTGCTCCAGGTAGATTAGCTTCTATAAATTAGCCTCTTAGAAAATTTGTAACGTCCGACATTTTAAGCTTTTGAAAAAAAAATCAAGACTTACAAAACTTCAGTAAAGCTACCACAAATTTCTAGAATATGTACATTTCTTTTTATAAAAAATACCTGTCACTTTTATTCATTGGTGTTTCCATTATTTTTATAACCACCTGTATATTTGCTCTGACAAATAAATGAAAAAATTATGAAGATTAGGAATTCAAGAAAAAAAGTATTTTTTCGTATTGATGGAAACCTCCGTTTCCTATAGCCTCGTATGGAAAAACAAGTCTTATGAAGATGTAAAACATGAACGCATAACAAGTAATATGCAAAAACATAAATAAATAAAGTCAATTCCTACTTCTGTCAACAAAGAAAATTTTTTATTTTAACTACTTTTTAATAAATAATTACAATTACTATAAATTTGTATATACATATGACAGAGTCACAAAATTAAGTGGCAAAATAGAAAGCGATTTTCCTTGTAATTTTTCATTTTCCATTCTATGTACGTGGACCTATATCTTTGTTTGTTACTATTTATTCATTCTTGAAATTTAATTATTCCAATAAAATATAATAGTAAAAAATAAATCACATTCTCAGAAATTATGCCATCATGTGTGGGATTCGAATTCACGACCTCTGGATTTGAAGTCCAACGCGTTATCCATTGTCCTACAGAGACATAACGAGCGATTTTTCGTTTTATATATGGTGTTGGACTATTATTTTTGTTTGTTACTATTTATTCATTAATTTAATTTAATGAATGAATTGATATCTTAAAAAAAACTGTATTAACATCCAGTGTCATCCACTACAAGTTTAAGAAATGTATTTGTATTTGAATGGATCAATTGAAGGTATTTCATTAACCCGCGGTCACTCGCGCCTGTTTTTGCTACCGTCGTTACTCGCGGGGTGTAGAGAACACCTCAAACTTTTAACACGTGTATTTAATTACGAAAATAAAATTAAGTCATTATGATACATATTTATAAAGTATAAGATGTTTTTTGTACTATACAAATAAAATTATTAAATTTATTGTATACAAATGAGACTAACATTAATTTAAACTAAAAATACAAAATTTTCATTTTAAAACTCATAAATATATGTTTTTTCATAAACCAGTATATAAAACGTATATACCAGTAATAAATATACTTTATAATTAATGAGATAATGATAGTAGAAAGTATAGAAAAATAATATTTTAATCATTTTCCAAACATTCAGAGCAGATTGTATACAAATGCTCAATTTCTCGCGGGAGTTCTCAGTCCCCCAGATAAGCTTTTGAAGGTCATTACATTCCAATCGTTCGAAAAAGAGGGATTGCATCAGGCCTGAATGTTCAACGACCTAAAATGTGCAGCTACAGAAAAAATCGTGGTTCTGCGCATTCTTTTTAGAATCCTGGGAGGATTTTCTTGTTGCTGGGGTGAACAAAACACCCCGCGCGAGTGATCACGGGTTAACAATTCAAAATTTGAATAGTATATATATATATATATATGTAATAGTAGGAATTGAGAAAAGGATGAATAGACCATAGTTTTGGAAATACTTAAAACATTCTTTCAAATGTGAAACTTCAGAGTACACATTTACATAAGGAGTATTATATCAGTATGGATTTTTTACTGTATCCCTCTTTTAGAGATATTTCGCAAAAAATGGTAATATATTTATCAAGTTTACAATAACAGACCGAAAAATTTTATTCATAATATCCATTGTGTATTAGAATTTAAAATAAATTTTATGAATAAAGCATATATATATATATATATATAGACGTAAATTTTAAAATTAATTTTCTAGAATTTTGTATAATTTTGCAATGATTCAATAAATTATTAATGCTTTGCACGAATAAAATCCCAAAGTGAGAACTGAAACTGATATATTATCTCAAGGACTATATTCACTTTAAAGGTAATCTTTTTAGTGTAGAGTCAAGTTAAGTGTGGTATATAAACTAAATTTTCACTTAGTTTTTCTTTAAAACTATCTAATTTTTTTTTTTTGCATGTTTACTTTGTATAGCAGTGTAGTATCCTCAGACATTCATACATTCTGCCGTTCAATGACGAATATATAAAACTAGAATATATCATAAATTCAAATTAGATGTTTTACATAAAATGTTATCATATATAATATCCTGAACTAAATTTTGCAAGACTAAGCAAAATTCAAATTTCAGAATGAGATTTTTGAAAGTAATTCAGATTTTTTCAAATTTCTTATTACCAAAAGTCGTTCGCACTTTATAAAATGGATTTTGTAATTTTTTTTTTACATTTGCATTTTGAGATAAAATTTAAACTGCCTTAGAATAATCATTTGTTAATTTTTTCTTATGGCTGAAATGTTAACTAAAAGATTTATTTTGAAAATGACTCCTAAAATTGGTAGATGGCTTGAAGGTACAAATTGTGCTTTCCGAAGAAAAATATTCGTATTAACAAATTATATAAAAAAAAAAAGCGATGTAAAAATCTCGGTTATTACATTTCCAAAAAAAAAAGAAAAAAGAAGAAAGGTATTAGTAAAAATGAAAACATGATCACGAAATCGCATTCTATGACTGTTCGAACGCAAACAACTAACAAATAAGAAAATCTCTGATCCCAAGAGAAAATCCATTGAATCAAAGATTCATTGCATAGAAACTAGGAATGTCGTCCGGCCCGTAAGTAATATCATTTATTAAAATTTAAAGATAAAAATATGTTTAAATATGAAGTTGATCTGTTTTTGCCAAATCATATTGCTGAAAGAAAAACAAAGTGTAGAAAATAATGTAATAGACACCTAGCTGCTGGAAAATGGGTGGTAACATTCGATGAGGCATAGGTATTTTTAAATGACTGTAATAAAAGATCAAAATTTTCTGTAGCTAAACTGAGGGGAATAACCGTACGAAACGGCTTCGTCAGTACACAGAAAAGTTTTTAAAAAGTTTCATGATAGTTACAAGATTTTGTTACAGCGGCCAATTAAAAATAAAAAAAAAACTCAAGTAAAGCCAAAATTAAGTCCCTCCACTATCCATAGAATATTTTAGAACCAGTTTTTGATGAAGGAACCTTAAGAAAACTGCATCCAAGAACACGGAACGGACTTTGAAAAACAGTTAAAGAGAAATGGAGTAAAATCGGCATGGCAGAAAATATTAACTTTTCGCTAGCATTACCGGAATGGTATTTTTAAGTAAAACTCTTATACTTTTTTCAAGTTATTGTAGTTTTGTTGTTCTTAGATAATCGACAAACCACATGTTGAAATTTTCTTGCTTGTGTCTTTTTGACAAGGCACATTGTGCCTTCAGGTACACTGTTATGGCTTTCTATCTTTCTTGATGAAGTTTTTTAGGTAGCTTTTGAATATTTTCTTTGCAACTCAAACATTTCAAGTTCATCGCGTTTTTTCAATTTAACCACTATTATGA
>BMAV01023214.1:0-68222 GCA_019973955.1 Trichonephila inaurata madagascariensis | reverse complement strand
ATGCCTAAGTGGAAAACGGTGGCATTGTGGAGCTAATTGTGTAACTTTTAATCAGCAGTTAAGGGATTAATTATAAACCGTACAAATTATCAACATAAGTTTTAATTTTTGTGTATAATTTTATATATGACAAACCCATGGGGTCACTGGTAATCGTTAAAATTGTTCTTAACTTAGTTTTGTAAATTAATCATAAAATACATAGTGAAATACTGAAACATTTATAAGTGTATTTTATCAATGTAAATGTTATTTTTATTTTTTCAGGAAATTGTTTTGTTTTCTTTGAGTAAATTAATAAATTTTTAAAATAATCTTTTGTCTTCAACATGCTCTCGGCCGCGCCCCCCCCCAAGAGGGCGCGCCCTATACTTTGAGAAACGCCGTCTTCAGTACATTTTGTGTTAAATGTTTAAGCTTTGAAAATTGAAAATCGATTTTTTCAAATGCTAGAGTAGAATAACCCCTTATATTCATTGAAAATTTGTCCCCTATTTTGATTAAATGAATCCGTCCCGTACTTCAAAGCCCTTCCAGAGAAAAAATCAAACCTTTTTGATAACGTATCTTCTTCACAAACAGTTCATTGAGATTCCGTCCATGTCTTCTAGGTGGCATAAAACATCTTTCTTCCACGAAAATGGAACACGGAGTACATGGAATCCTTTTTTGTTTGAACAGCGTTATCACTCCTGCCTTTGAAAGAAAAGAAATCCGATTTGATATCAAAGGGAAAGCTGAAAATAGCAGTGGAAATGGACGGAACTTAGACAGAAGTTTATTGTGTTATTGAAGAAATATGGATGTGTTAAGCAGGAATTGGATAAGAAAAAGGCTCGAAGTGGTCTTTGAATATATGCATATTTTATTATAACTTCAAAATCTAAGAATAATTTGAAATCTTCTTTGGGAAATTTATCAATATTTCGCAAATAACTCTTAAGGTTAGACAGTATCTTTTTTTTTTTCTTTTTTTTTAAAAAAAGAAACAAATTTGGAGACAGTAACAGTGAAAGCAATTTATGTTTTACTTTTATATTACATTATAAAGTTGGTTCTGAAAGTTAAAAGTCAGTTTGATTAGCCATTGTTTTACAATTTTAAAAAAAGAAAAATTTGTGAAGCTTTGTAAATTTTTATAGATGGCTTAAGTCATGGCTTTTTAGTCATTTTAAGTAATTTATGCTTGTTAAATTATTGGAAACAAAAGTCAGTATGGATTTGAAAATCTGTCCCCTTGTTGGTTTTTAATAATTATTTTTAGAGTTATACCTTGAAAAAAACATAAATTTTTTAATTATTAACTTAAGCATTTTATAAGAAATAACTAGAGATTTCAGATTTAAATCACTACTAACTTTCAAAGAACATATATTGGGAAGTATATACAATAATTTTCAAGATTCTGTATTGAACAGAAAAAAATAATAATAAATAAATAAAAACCTTATGGATTAGAAAACACTTACATCTTCAAAATTATAAGTTTGTGAAAAATATATTTAAAGTTTTAAAGGCATAAAACAAACACCTTTCATGCCTGTAAAGCTCTATTTTTTTTTAAATGTTACTTCCCAACATATATTCTACATTAAAATACTATTTTAATTAAATATGACTAAAAATAGTTTTTTAATTCAAAATATGTTTTTAAATAGTATTGATGGCACTTGTTATGACGACAGGTTATTCAGCCTATAATATTTGCCTAAAATTTGAAATATAATACCTTTGTCACCCTTTACATGTACGTTATAAAAAAAGTATATATTTAAAGATTATATAGTAGAGAGTATATATTACGTTGAGTAAAATGTTTTCCGCCAAGGGAAGATATCTCCTCTCCAACAGCTGTCATTTCCGTGATAGTTAACCTTTCTCCCTTCGAATTTTTGCATTCAAAATCTGAAAGTGGTAACTACATGACTGTGTAATTTGTTTGTCAAAACTGTATTATCTTGTGCCCTTAAAAAGTGTTTAAAAGGGAGATATCACATGAACAGATCGGAACGATTATGTATTACGTGTTCTGAAATAAACTCATTGCAACTGAATGCCACAAAAAATATGTGAAAGCTAAGGTTGCAAAACTGTTTCTTATGATACTGTAAAAGTGTGGTTTCGAAAGTTTAAAGCTGGGAATTTCGATCTTAAAGAGGAACCATTACCTGGCCGCCCTAGTAAGGCTGATTGTGACCAGTTAAAACAAATATTGATTCAAGTTTCAACACGAACAATAGCATCAGAGCTTGACGTTTATTAAAAAACTATAGTTAATGCTCTCAAACTCATAAATCTAAGTTTAAGTTTAACCGCTGGGTGCCTCATGAATTGACTGCTGAAGACAAGAGCAAGAAAAAAGCCGCCTGTTTGGCTTTGTTCAAATATCAAAGGAAAGTGAACATTCTGAACAGAATCGTGACCTGTGATGAAAAATGAGTGTACTACAACAATATAAGCCTTAAAGAGAATAGTTAGTACCCGGGGAATCAGCAGAATCAGCTGCAAGACTAACACTAACTAGGAATCGGATGCTTATCTGTATCTGGTGAGATTGTCATGGAATTAATCTACAAGGAGTACCTGAAAAGGTGGCAGACTATCAACAGTACAATATACAGTACTATGCTAAAAGATGTTAGTGATGTTATTCACGAAAAACGAAAAAAACAGTTCAGAAAGTAGGTAGTTCTTTTTCATCAAAATAATGTCCGGCCACATGTTAGTGAGATGACCAGTTGGGCGCTCTACACACTGGAGGGGGATTTGATGCAACATCCACCATACAGCCCATATATGGCGTTTTCGGATAACTATCTCTTTTCACATCTGCAGCTGCATCTTGATAGTACAATCTTCCATTTAAATAGCCAGGTCATAAATGAGGTCGATCGCTTTCTCGACTCATGTACGCCACAGTTCTTCCCAAAATGGATTCAAAAATTGCCAAAACACTGACAGACATTGGTAGATTTGAATGAAGATTACTATCCTCTTTATCTTTGATGATTTTGTATGTATTTATCATATTACAAAATAGTTTTTTATTGGCGGAAAACGTTTTACTCAACGTAATATTAGTATATATATATATATGCTACATATAATATCTTGCAATTAGCTGATCTTTTGATAGTAATCACAAAATTCTATAGTGAAATATAGATTATATCGTTCTACAGGGTTTAGTTTTTAATTTATGGTTTATTTTAATGCCATCAAAATCTGATTCTTCCTTTTTCTTTATATTTGGAAAATAAATTATTGTCTTTTTTTTTAGACTTTGTATAAATAGCTATTTTTTTTACCTGAAAACGTATTTTTAAATACTACAAACACATTTTTTTGAAAAATTATTTGTTCACAATCAGCTCTTTTTTTAAAATTTGTATTTATTTATTTTTTATTATTATTATTATTTTTTTTTTTTTTTTTTCTTGTAAATTTTTCGGACCAACATACTTGAAAAAAAAAATTTACTATTCTTACAACTTTGAAACTTTGCACACATAGTAATACTACATAAATAAATATTTTGATGGGAGAAATTTTTTTTCAAAAAATTTATGCAAAAAAGTTTAGTTATAATAGACATGAATTTTCAGAATTCTGTAGATTTTCCTTTGTTACTCCTCATAAAAAAAATTTAAAAAAATAAATTAAATTAAATTTAAAAAAAAAAAAGAAAAACCTAAGCAAAACAATTTAAAAAGCTATTAATAAAATAATGCTATTTCAATAAATTCGACCCTTTTTTTTTTTTTTTTGAAAAAATAGTTCCTAAAATTTATTATTTTTTACATTACCGAGATACGGTAAATGCTACGTAAATTGATACCCTTCAACATTTTTTTCAAGATCACAATTTATGTTACATTAAAATATTATGTGAACAGCATATTAATCACTTCAAAAAGTAATTATTTCATATGAAAATATAACGTTTGTAAAGCCCGCTATACTTCCAAGACTGAAATGTAGATGCCCCACCGTCATGAATAAATTTGTAACGGAAGCGCGAACTTGCAATAAACTGCTTTTTTTATCAGGACGAGTTAAGATTCCGATGATTGAACGTCTCCTGTCTCGCAGTCCAATCCTGGATTATGTTTAAGTTAAATTGTTTCAATTTTTTCCTATAAATGTTTACTTTTAACTGTCTTGGAGTGTGTATGTACGTCTACGTATTTTCTCCGTCCTTTGTAACTGGAATTTTTTTATGTTATATGTATTAATTTACCCCGAGATTTGTTGGTTACTTTTGGTTTAAACCAAGTAGTGACGTACTAAACGGCAACACATATAACATATGCTTATATAGATTTCTATGTAGGAATTCCGAAGAAAAAAAGAAAAGAAATGAGAATCTTTGTTTTTAGCAGTTCAAGCAAACCTACAACAAATAGATAGGGAAGAGCATCAAAATACTTTAAATATCCATTTTATGGGCAGTGAAATAGGTTTAACGCGATAAAGCTTAAGACGAATTATCGGTTGATATGAAACAATACTACGGTCCCGACAAACTTCTATGCATTTTTCTGCATTTTTTCTCTTGACACGAAACGAATATCGCTTAACATGAAAAAAAAAAAATTGGGGGGATTAAACAAAATACGGAAAACACCAGCCGCGCAGAAGTGATTTCCAAGGAGCGTGAAATAAAACGGAGGTGGTTTCACATGTTTCGTAGAAATGAGGCTAATTTGGCTTTGAAATACCCTCGGAATATATATATATATATATAGTCTGTGACTATCCAGTTTTGTTTATCTAAACTATTTCCACCCTCTACTTCTAAAAACGCTGCGCAAAAACATCTGATATCTCATTAGTTGGCTTTCGAATTTGGTAACGAGTACATTGAAGTGTAAGTAGAAATCTGTGTTCGGTTCACGTTTTTTTTTTTTTTTTGAAAAAAAAAAAAAATTATAAGCACAATGGTAAAGATTTCAGGAGGAAAACAAATTGCTATTTCGCTTAAAATTAAGATGGAGCTTCTTAAGGCTGTTGATCAAAATCAGAAAACAAAAATGGAAATATGTTCAGATTTTAAAATTGCTAAATCTTGTATTAAATTTCATTGATTTTTATTAAATGCTTTCATATATATATATATATCTATGTAAATAAAATGTACTCTAACAAACTTAATTTACTTGAATATGTTTTGTTTCACAATATCCTTTAATAAGAAAAAATATTTGAATCCCTTCACTTTTGTGTTTAACGATTTTCACAGTATTTCATCAGAGTCAAACAATTTATTCTTACGAACTTATAAAAAATACTACTACACTTTCCATATCATAATATAAAGAGCTTCGAATAAAAAAGTATTTCCATGAATTGTCAGCTATTATTAAAAATTTTTAATGATACTCAAATCTTTGAAGTAAAGTCATCATTATGCAATCAAAATCGAAGAACGATTGTTCGCGCAAACATTACTTCCTGACCAAATACATATGTTTGCTGAGTCAATAAACCCCTTTCGTAATAGTCCTTTAAACTTCTCTCAACTGTTGTACATTTTACGCATGCATTTCACTTTGATTTGAATTGGGGAAGACCCGAAACTGGGTCAGAGAAGCCTTGTGCTGCTCACTTTTCAGAGTTTCAGAGTGCTAGTGGTTGACTTTTAAAACGAGTTTATTCGGAAACCTTTCATATTTGCCTTATAAACTCCAATTCTAAATATAATTTAGAAGAAATTCTCCGAATTGGCGAGAAGATTTTGTCAAAGTATGCTAAATAAACGGTCAGTTTAATGTGTCTCATGCAATAGTCATATTTATAGATAATGTCTGCAAATCAGAAACTGTTCATTATTTTTCTGACTCGTTCAGTTCACTTTGCTTATGATCAAATAAATTTTCATTGACAAAAATATTATGTTCGAATTTCATTGCACATATTTTAATGCGCATTATATGCACAAGATGTTGAAATTGTTTTCATTAGTATAGAGTGGTTTCATTTAACGTCGTTTTATTGATATGCTTGATATGATTGATCTGTTTGTTAATTTATATAAATATGTAAATAGTATGGAATTCACTGTAATTAAACATTTTATCACTATTTTCTGTGTAGAGAATTCTTCATATCGAATAATATCTCTAGAAATGCAGTCTTCAAGCCATGGCTTTTATAACCGAGAAATTATGTGACGTCATACTCACATGATAACGTCAATCACGTGTTTCCATCCAATCAGATCATAAGTTATTGTGACGTCATAGTTGTACAATAAACACAATCACGTGTTTTTAGCTGATTAGTTCATACGCTTTGCTGTTGCCAACGTAAGCCTTTTGCAGAAAGTTCTTTGAAAAAGTACATATTTGGCACTTATAACTTACATAGGTAAACACAATGTACTATGCACAAAATGCACATGTGTAGTATGAGAATTTTAAGTAAAATTGAAATTTTTTGAAGAGTTTTAGCACCTGAACATCTTTAGTAATTTACTTATTTGAAATTGTATGTAAATTTTACAAGTATTAGAACAAGTAGTATAAGTCTAATGAAAATTTATTTTGTTCAATTCAGTTCAATCTGCTTGTGGCTAAATAAATTTTCTTTGATAAATATGTAGTGTTGCACATATTTTGTTGCACATATTTTTATGCGTTTCGGATGCACGAGATGCTGAAATTATTTTTAGTTTGGTATAGAACGATTCGTGGGCTGTTGTGCCACTGAGTCTAGTTCCGAGTGTTTAGTTTATAGAGAGCAATTTATTTTAATGACGTTTTCTTACTGCTATGCTTGATAGTTTGGTTACTAATTTATAAATAAGTAAAGAGTATGATATATATCAATTGTAATTAAACTTTTACCACGGTTGTCAGTAAAGTGAATTTGTTATATCGGGAAACATCGCCAAATTTCATTTTGGCGACATATTAGAAAAGTAGTCCTCAATCCATAATTTTTAAGTGGCCGTGGAAGCCTAACTGTTAGGATCACAAACTGATAACAGGAGTGTCGTGGATTTGAGTCCTATTGTTACTGAAGATCCAACATGCAGAAGGGACCGATGCACGTTACATCTGTCGAGACTTAATATCCTCCTGATGGTGTAGTGGGGTAACTAGGAGAGAGTGAGGCCATCTAATGTTTAAAATTATACGAGTTCCGCGTCGCCAATAGCCCTCGTTCTGATGAAAAGTGCGACGTTAATGTCACTCTCACTACATGTTTCTTATAACCAATACCTATATTAACCCATGTCACTGGCGACTTCTGGCGAGATTTTTAGAGAACCAATTTTAGCCACTGTCTCTAATGATGGTATCAATTAGGCTACCATGATTCGTAGAATATTTGACGATTAGGCTCTGACAGGGGATTTTTATTTGGCAAAAAATTGCCGAGAGGAAATCAATATTTTGGCATCTTTTTTCCAAAAAATTCAAAAATATATGAAGGCGCATGAAATGTTTAATTCAATCAAAACTATTGAAAATATAAGATAACTGATAACTGATGCAGTAAAGAAGATCTAACTTAACTTAAAATGTTTATTGTGACTATATTTCATTTTTATGAGAACTTGCATACTTTGTGATAGTAGAGTAATACCTGTTTTTGTGTCGTCTTTTTCATGCGATTTTACTTTTGTGACGTTTTTTTATGTAGGACCTATTTTTGCGGTATATGAATCTCCTCTACTTTGGTGCCACTGTAACATATTCTATCAATGCAAATTACTTATATACACTTCAAGGAACTCTGTTCACTCGTTATAAACAATTTCCCGTCAATGGTCGCTCAATTTCTTTTTCTTTGAGAGCGGATGAAATATATGCAAGGATCCAACTTTCCAAACTTTTGGAAAAGCATTTTCTTAAAATAGATACCAATTCCGAAAGGAGTTTGAAATTCCAAAAAGAGTTTCGATCCTGCATATCTGGTTATCGTGAGGTTTACAAGCCACTGACCAACCGATTTTTGTCGAAAAGTTTTATAACTTACTTTATGTTGCCAAAAAAAAATAATAAATAAATAAATTAAATCGTATATTGTGTCGAAAGCGATTTTGAACTAATTAGATATGATGAATTCATCCCAGGAAGATTCGTGCTTTGGATTACGAGGAGTAACAGTGAATTATGTACGTGCTTTTTGTGTGTGAAAACTTAAAGAGAGAAATTAAATGTTTTAAAAATATTTCTATGCATTATTTAATTATTTATTTTGTTTGGAAGCATTTTCTCATGAATTTCGTAAATAATTTACGTATATTCTAAGTGCGACTTTTTGTATGTGGTCCTTCGCATAAGAAAAATATTTTTCTGTAACATGTCGAAAAAGTTGCTTTTTATATATAAGTATTAATAAAGCTTTCCAATATTTTTTGTGCTGTTTCTTTTAATGCGGTCCCTATCTACCACACAAACACAGGTTTTACTACATGTTAGTCGAAAAACATTACACTAAGAATATAATATAAGCATTATATAGGAAATATAAACAAGATTTTAAAACCATATGATTTATAACAGAAGATCCAAATTGTGGTTAAAATTATTAATACCTACTTTATGCTATTTAACTGAGGAAATCTAGAATGTTCTATTTTAGATTATCGTTTTCATTTGTATAAAATGTATCTTGGATCTAGGACATAGCACAATGATTTTAATCTTTGTATTTCTGAGACACAAGGGCAAATAATTATTTCAAAAATTCGAAATTAATACAAATGTTGAAAAAAAAAAGATTATTTCTAAAAGTTATTAATTACGGTGCTTACAAATCTAAAGTTATAAAAAAATTTTTTTTTTTAAATATTTAACAATTTTATTTCCAAAATAACAAATTCTAGTCTAAAGTAGAAAAAGCAAAACAAAACAACATAGAAATCTTAAAATCAGTCTAAATCTAAAGATTATGACTCAATAATACCAGGATACTTTTAAAACAATTTGATTGTCACGGAATTTCTTCATTACTGAAACTGCCACTGGGGTAATGCCATGTCTTAGCTTGCAACACACACATTGGAAAAGAGAAATTTTATATTGAAATTCAATTGCAATGAGCCTGTAATGAAGAATAATCCGCTTTTCCGATTTTTTCTATCTCTTTAGAATTCCACAAGTTTCATTAAATTTCAATTTAAATCCGTGTTGAAAATGGAATTGCTACAGAGTGTGTAAGGTTTCGTTCTAAGGTCGTTATTCGCAGATGAATTTTTCTCCCAAGAAAAAATTTTGTTCTCAAACCTTTCTCTGTCTAAAAAAGAACGTAACAATTCATCATGTATTGGATAGGATATTTGATGTTTTAATAAAATAAAAGAATTATTACGCATTAGGTAATGTAAATTTATTACTTTACTAAAAGTAATAACTTTAAATAGTTTAATTCTATACATTTTGCTTCGTTGATTGATTTGAGCTCCTAATTAAATTTTTTGGATTTTGAAAAATAATATAATAATAATAAAATAAAAATAATAATAATAACAATAATAATAATAGTAAACATCATGTTTTAACAATTGTTAGCACATTTAATGCACACATGGCTGATTATTGAATGGAATTCTAAAAACACCTTGCTAATTGGTTCCTCTGAAAATACTATGTGATGCAGTGTTTCTCAAACTGTTGGGCGCGTCCATTTAGGGGGGCATGATAACCGTACAAAGGGGCCGAAAGTGTATACAAAAGTCACAAACAAAATATTATTTTTAAAAAATTATTAATTTACTGAAAGGAAGAAAAACACAATATATTTTGACAGAATAAAAAATAAAATACACATTTACAGTGCTATAATACTCTTATAAATATATCAATACTGCTTAATGTGTTTCATAATTAATTTAACAATACTAAATTAAGAGTGAGTGAGTGAATATTAACGTCGCACTGTTCAGCTACATGAGGGCTTTTGGAGACGGCTGTCATAATTTTGAACCATGGTCAAGTGAAGCGGACGACAAATGAGCTGGCACCCCTCTCTCCTAACTAACACATCACACCAACGGGAGGACGTTTGAGCTCTCGACTGATTTAACATGAATCGCACCCCTACACGGTAGGTCTTCAGTGGTACTGACCTCGAACTCATGACATGCCGGCCATGATCCGATTCCTTGACCACTGGGTTACCATAATGAGTTAAGAACAAATTTAATAATTACCAATGACCCTATGGGCATATTATAAAATTATATACACAATTTAATATTTATCTTGATAATTTATACGGTTTATAATTAAAGTCGTATCGTAGCTTTAAATTCAATGCATTGTTATTGTATGGAAGGTGGGCGCGATAAAAATAATGATTGAAAATTGGGTCGCAAGCATAGAAAGTTTGAGAAGCACTGGTGTGATGGATTCGTCCCTCACTCTTGCCCTCCGAGAGATGTGGGTGGAAGCGAAGAAACACTAGTCATAATCAAAAACAATATATTTATTGATCTCACAAAATTGTAATACTGATTCAATTAATTTCAACTAAAAGAGATGCTCTCAGTATAAAAAAATGTGGGTTAATAGCAAGGTACACGAATTACAAGGAGACTATCAATATCGATCCCCTTATTACAGGATCAAATCTACTATCCCACTTAATTTAACACTATAATTCAACTATAGTGATCAACCGTCACTTCAATTCCTTTCTCTATCAAATATTGGAAATACTCTATAAAATGTTATAATACCTGATCAGTAGCAATCTATTCTATTCTATTCTATTTCTTCACGATCTCTCTCTTGCTCCTCGTTGCTAACAAGAAAACCTAGACTATATATAGTAGACTTAATTTGAATATCACGGTTTCTTCTTCAAAAGGGTTGGTTGTGAATAAACGCGAATCGATAGCCCAAAGATTTCCCAAGAGGATTAAAAGAAGGTACGTGAGGTTAGATCCGTCATAACTGTATTAAATAAATCATCTTTGAATGAAATATTACTTCTACAGGCAAATAAATAGTCCATTCCTATTAAAATATCTGACAAAAATAAGTATTTGTAATTTTATCTAAAATTAATCCAAAATAATAAATGTTGTAAAATTTAAAAGCATGATACGTTTTATAGCTTGATGCAAATTTTCTCAAACTGTGGGGCTGAAAATTATACGAGGGGGAGGGTATATTGAAAAGTCGAAAACCGAAGATTATTTAAAAAAAATTATCAATTTACTAAAAGTAGAGAAACAAAATATATTCTGACATAATATAAAATTATACACAAAATATAAAATGATACGCAAAAATTAACACTTATCTTCATAATTTATATGATTAATAATTAATCCCTTAACTGTTGATTAAAAGTTACGCGATTCGCGCCCCAATGCCACCGTTTTCCACTTGAGCGCGAGTATGTGATGTGTTTTGGGCGAAGGAATAAATAAGTAAAACATTCTCGGAAATAATTAAATTCTTCGTAAACATAATCAAGGTCCTTTTATTGCATTTCAAAGCCCTCGGAATAATTTAATGGATAGCAGTGTACAGAAAAGATCGTATATATACGTCGGGGAAAATTAACACTTTCGCTGAGTAAGACGTTTATATACACGTGTGGCACTTAAGAAGTTAAAGTCGTATTGTAGTTTAAGCATCAAAGTATAGTATTATTGAATTCAATACATTGTTATTGTTTGGAGGAGGGGGAGGGGGGTGGTACGAGGAAAATCATGTTTGAATATTGGATTTCAAATATTAAAGTTTGAGAAGCATTGAGAACATATAATATTTTATTTAACAAGGGAATGAGTCGAAGTTTCTTAGGGGAAAATTTTCCATTTTTTTCTTTTTACATCTTTTGATCAAACTGAATATAATTTTTTGAAAACAAAATTGCCTTGTTCCAATGCTTCCTTTCATTTGGATTATCTTCCTTAATCAGTTTGCATAATGATCAATAACTCAATAATTTTCCAAGGCTGCATAAGGTTTTTCTCTCAGCATATTTTCTTTAATTTTTCTTTCTTCAAATGCTAGTTCATCTTTGCTGACGAAAGGAGCGTCACCATGTAGCTTCGTTTGAATACTGCAACAAAGTGACTCAAACTGAATAATTATAGGTGCAAACTTCAAGACATAGCTTGAATTTCAGAATTATTATTTAAACAAATTCTGTTTTAATAATTAGTTACAGAAATAGTCATATAGATATTAAAAAAATATCTGTTTTATTACGATATCGGTTACAGCTAATCGTTTGGTCATAAAATATGTAAATAACGCTTTAGAAGTAGTATTAACCTCTTTCTTCTCGTTCCCGTCAAAATCACGAGGGGAAAAATTTCCCTTTCTATTTTCTGTGCCCGTGATATTTCCTGCCTGAAGTGTTCAAAAGTAACGCGTTGAAAAGATCAAAACTCTGTATTTCTTATACCCAGAATCATGTTTATTTCTTCCCAGATGGATTTACCATATTATTATAGTAACATGTTTAGAGATAGTTATTTTATTTTAAACTTGATGCTAGCATAATCAAATATGTATATTAGCAATGTGCCTTTTTGTAACATTAGTTCAGTTACATAGTCCCGATCTTCGTGAAAATACAAGGGTTGAGTGTTCTGTGATAAAATATAAATATTTTTTGATATTGTATACATTATGGAGTTAGTTTGGAAATGAATCGGATTCTATTTTAAGTATAAATATTTGAGAATGATTCTAAAATAACTGATTGTTTTGAAAGTTTAGTTAGTGAAACTGAGAGCAGTAATGAAGGATCTGTACTGTGTGTGTTGCCTGAAATATTGGACTTTTTATCTCCTACTTTGAAATTTATATCACAAGAAAAAATTACCAATGTGTTTTTACATTGCATAAGTATAATAAAATTATCTTTTAATGTTTAAAACGCATGTTTTTTTTTTTAATTTTTTCTTTGCTGAAAAGCCAACATTCAGTCATAATAACCCTAAAGGTTGGCTTTTTTGAAACATTAATTTTTGGTATTTCAAACCAAAAAATTTACCCAAAATTTAAAAATACGTACATATATTGAACATACCCTTAGTTTTATACAATTTTCTTTAATTAAAAAACTAGGCACTTTTATGACTGTTATCTTCAAAATTATGCGACCGTTAAGAGGTTAAAACTACTTTCTTAAAAGTGAACTGATGGCACTGAAAAAACCCAACCTTTCAAAAGCCTAATTATTACGCGAAGAATTAAAAAGTTGTTGTCCTTATATTTATAGCTAAATTACAGCTGCAAATATGAAGTATAAATACGGTGAAAATCGCTTAACGCGAAACTGTGGGTGATTAAATTATCTTTTCTTGTTAAAGGATATTACAAAAAATAAATAAGTAAATAAATAAAAACTAAAAATTACTAATAAAACCACTTAATTTTATCGAGAGAGTCAGATTTCTCCCTTAAAGCAGGCAGCAGAATATTTTATGTAAGATAAATACATTGCCTAAAATTTTCTCAAAAGAATTCATTTAGCAAATGAAAAAGTAAATAGCGAATGGATAACACATGTGTTAATTGTATTGCAAGTTGTTTCCTGACTAAAAAAAAATTCCTCTTCCATTTCTTCTTTTTTTGTCGTAAATTTCCATTTCAAAGAATGAGTTCAAGAAGGAAAAAAAATTAAAAGACGTAGGGAAAAAAAGGTTTATTTCGTGTTTTACTTACATTGTTTTAATCACTCTTTCTATGCAGAAGGATGCTGAGGAATGGCAGGAAAATGCTTTGCAATTACCTTCTAAAATTACTCTTAGAGACGTATTTTTAATTGAGTCTGAATGTTTCCTGCTTCTAATATTTTGTCTGTTATTTTTTTTTTTCCTTCTTTTTTTGTACTGATGTTTCTGGAGGATTCTAGGAAGGTTATGCTACTGTTATTAGAAGAATTACATTAAACCAAAAACGAATAAATTTTCAATTGCTTGGACAAAGGATTACTTATAAGAGTGTTAGCTAATATTGTGACATTAACGAAGTTAGTTTTTCTTTTCTTTTTCGCTTTATTGATAAAGTCTTCAAATGAGTTTTATCCGACAGATTATATTCAATAACTTAAGGCTACATAGTACTCCTTTTTTGAAAAAAAAAAAGGAAATAGTAACAGTAAAAATAATGTATGTTTTATAATTAACATTATATAATTAAGTTGATTCTGAATGCAAAATGTCAATTTGTGACCAGCCATTGTTTTACAATTTTAAGAGTTTTAGAAGTTTTTTTTTCAAACTCTTATTTTAAATACATTGCTGGTCAATTTGTGACCAGCCGTTGTTTTACAATTTTAAGAGTTTTAGAAGTTTTTTTTCAAACTCTTATAAAAAAATGCTCAATTTTTTAAATTCTTCAGTCATGTAAAGTGTGATTTAGGATTCGTAAATAATTGAAAAAAAAGTTAGTATGGATTTGAAAATCTGTTTCTCTGACGATTTTTAACAATTATTTTTTTTTATATATAAACCTGGAAAGCACATAAAATTCTGTAAGTATTAATTTTATATTTTTTTTAAAAAAATAATTAGAGATTCCAGACCTAAATCCCTACTAATATTTATAAAGCATACGTTTGGGCGTACATACAAAAAAATTTAAAGACTCTATCTTGAAAAGAAACAAAGCGTATGGGATTAGAAAACACTTAAATCTTCACAGAAAAGTCTGAGAAAAACATATTTAATGTTTATAAATTCATAAAGGAAAATCTAATAATGCCTATAAAGCTCTAATATTTTAATAAATGTTATTTTCCAACTTAAATAGTACATCAAAAAAAGCTATTTTAATTAAATATAACTAAAATATTTTTTTTAATACAAAATATGTTTTTGCATAACATTGTTAACGTTTGTTACTACGACTAGTTACTCAGCCTAATCTTAACACAATATTTTCACAACATTTTTCAAACATAAAACATCTATGTATAAAATAATGAGTATACTTACTTAAACTAAAAATCATCAGACTTGTAGATAGAATTTAATTTTTTCAGTTTTAAATTGGAGCAGTTTAGCAAGATTTAGTTTTTGTTGCGCAACTTAACAAAAACCAAAATATAGTACTACATTTGCGACATGGTCGACCTTCGATGACCATATCGTGGGGTTTCAGCGTAAGTTCGAGGTGTGGGATTCTCGAAATGATGAGACATTTTAGAATTCTTCATATGACTTTTATTAAGAATTTAACTCAAATTACTTACATATCGAACAAGCTTATATTAAGTGAGAATAAACCAAAACACGTAGTCCTAATCAACACAGATCGCGCAATTAGATCACTTATCAATATAATTATATTATGTCCGACTAAGCTCAATCTCTCAATAATATATTCGCGTTCAGAATATAATCTTTCTACCTTGGTTGAATACTCAACGTCCAATCCACTTCAAATATTTCTCCAAGTGGGCGTACAATGGTATGTACCTTGGTTGAATGGCGAGATTGTGTCTTGATTCTAGGTAAGCCGTCTATCAACACTTCTATCTTCTCTGAACTGAACTTTCTCTAAATTGCCATCCCGCTCACTAAAATTTCTATCCTTTTAAAAGTTATCTTATTTGCATCTATGCTTCGTTTCACTTCTTGAATTTGGGTTGGAAAAGATTTGCCATTAATCGTGGCCGTCAAAGAACACAGATGTTATGTTAGAGGAAGGACGCGTGATATCACACACTAATTTTACTGCAATTTAGTTTGGTACATCATGGAAATATTCAGTTTTTTCTGAAATATTTGAATTCATAGTACTTGTATTCTTAAGTCTAATTACAGTATCAGCTGAGTGAGTGAGTGAATATATACGTCGCTCAGTTCAGCTACACGAGGGCTTTTGGCGACGGACCACGGAATTTTGAACCAAGGTCAAGTGACGTGGACGACTCTGGCACACTCTCTCCTAACTACCACACCACACCAAAGGGAGGACGTTTGAGCTCTCGTCAGATTTAACGTGCATCGCTCCCCTACACGGCTGGTCTTTAGTGGTACTTGGCTCAAACTCATGACATGCCTGCCATGATTCGATACCTTAACCGCTGGGCTACCGCAGCCCCCCAGTATCAGCTGAAGGCTGATCTTTAGATAGATCATTTTCAGTAGTATTCTATCTCTTCAAAATAATTTTTCTCATAGCAATCTGGGAATGTTTTGCCCATGATGTTTTCTCTACAGGATAAAATTAGGTATGAAGATTCTAAGTTATATAAACTATTTTTTAAAACAAAAATTGACCTTGAAATAAGTCTCAGTTAAGTAACTACGTGAACTCAAAAAATCCTTAAAACATAATCAAGCAGAAATGATTTTAGTAATGAAAATTGAAATTAATAACAACTTCGCACTGAAAGATTTAGTTTGCTCAAAAATATTTGTAATTGATTCTATTTAAAAGTGGAAAAAAATTCTTTAAAATGAAGCTGAAACCAAAACCAAAGATAGGAAAGCTTCAAAAAAATTAATTTGCCTCAGTTCTGAAATCTAAAAGCGAGTTTCCCAATGACGTGGGCCACAGGAAAATGCAAAAGAATTTTTGAAATCTGTAAGCTATTGTGTAGCCTTAATTTTCAACTAAATATTACCATCATAATATTGCCTTGTGCTTTCAAAAGGTATAAGTTATTTTACTTTTAGTTTTAAATAATTACGGCCTTTTTATTTTTTAAATTTTTTTCTTTTATTTTTATTAAAATTTTTTGTTTGTTTGTTGTTATTTTGGTTCTAAAAGTTGAAGAAAAATACCTTTGATTAAGTGTTTAAATTCATTTTACTTATTCTATTTTTCATGGAACAGGAAGTCAAAATTCCGATTGCATGATTAATCACTTAAAGTATGTTGAACCAAAAACTGATCTAGGAATTTCTTAATTTGAAATACTTCGTTCTTTTGTATACAGAATACTTTTGCACATAAAATTACAAATGATATTACCAGATTTAAAGTTTTTATAAATATTAATCTAATCTCAATGCTTTCGAAACTTAAATTTTAAATAGTAATTCGAAAATTAACTGCAAAAATATTTTTGCTTAATCAAAATCCATTCTACTTATATTATATGTTATCTGTAATAAATACAGGAAAATGACCCCTCTTTTATTTCGGCTTTCTTGAAAATCCTATTAATGACATGTTTCGATAATATGATGTTTTTGAATATGATCTATGGATGATACATAAACCAAACTTAAATTCTTATTTTTCTCTTTCAAATTAATTAATTCTAAAGCTATATATGAAATAGAATAAAGTTTTGTTGCCAGATACGTAGCTAGTTATGCTTAAAATAAAACAATTAAGACAATCACAAAATAATTGTTATCTATTTGAAATATTCTACAAATGAAATTTTCCAGACTTAAATTTGAGTAAATTAATCCCGAAAACTTTCTCTCTTCAAAATAAATTTATGCGCTAGTGATAGATCGATTAGCGCAATAAAAGTAGTTTATTTTAATTTTCCGATACAAGATCGATTCCGAAATAAACACGTAATCTTTAAATTATAAAATATTTTGCTCCATATAAGTGTAATAGTTTTTATTTTTGAAACTTTAATTTTTGTTAATTTAAAATAAATAATAAAGTACAATTCACTAAAAAGAAGTTTTATTTAATAATAATAGAATAATTGATAATATATCCTTCTTAGCTCTATCGTGCGTCTACATTAGATCTAAACATATGAAAGCATGCTTTAAAAATTTTGGTAAAAAATAATATTTCTTTATATTCATTGAACCAAATTTTATTCTTAGATTATTCCTTATTTTTATTATTCTAAATTATGATTCTTAGAACCATTCATCAATAGTTTTTAATAACATTACAATGTTAATTTCGCGTTTTTCTGGTGAATAATTAGTAATCTCTTATAGGTATTAAATAAAAAAAATTAATATTACTAGGAAGTGCGAGTTAACGTCCTGTTTTGAACATTTTAGTGATGTTCGTAGGAAGGGGTTCGGTGGAAGGGGGGAGTGGGATATTTTTCTTCCGTCTTAGTCGCAAACATGTGGTAGAGGCAGCAGCTCGCTGTTGCCGTGGAGGCGTATTTCATCAGCAGGCAGTAGGTGATTGCAGTGCAACGTATTTTTCGTGGTCACTTCGACATTCCTCCGCAAGGTCGTGTTCCTGATAGTAAATGTGTTTTATTGTAGATGGATGCCTTCATAGAAGTGGGGTATGTCTTCAAAAAAGGAAAGAACCTCCGAAGACCTTTAGACCGGTATGTGACAATGATCCAACGATTATTCTTATCCAATTTCCAAGAAAGGGATCTTGACAATGTGTATTTACAACAAGATGGGCCAAAGCCCACATATCTTCAGTTTCCATTAGTGTTTTAAGAGCAGCCTTCCTCGAATGACTGATCTCCCTGCGAGGAGACATAAACCGGCCTGCACGCTCACCTGATTTATTTCCTCCTGATAACTTCATGTCGGCTTATCTTCCTTGTTTACAAAGATCGTTACAAGATCCTGAAGACCTAAGGAACAACAACCGAGCCGACATTGACAATATCCCGGTCAATATGCTTGAAAAGATGAAACAAAATTTTCGAAATTGATGTATCAGCGTATTGATAATGAGGGGCGACATTTAACAGACATTGTGTTTAAAACTGTGTAAATTCATATTTCCATTAGTGTGTGGTAGGCGGTCAATGGCAATAAGGTGGAATGACACATGTAGTATGTTTATCTGCATTTTCACAACAGGAAGTTCCCACACCTCACCCTGTTTATGAAATATTAAAGTAGAATCTATTCTATTTACATAAATTATTCCATTTTATTTTTGAATATATTGCACCACTATATTTCAAGAATATAACGAACCATTTTAATAAAATGCAGACATGTTTATTACAAATTAGTATAAGGGGATTAAATCTACTCAAATTAATCGAAAGTTTAATACGATTATAATAAGACGATTAAAACGAACCGTCACAAATCTATTGTTAATTTTCTCAGGTAAATTTGAAGTATTTAAAATTTGATGGGAATGAATTTCGAAAATATTCTCCCATCAGATTAAAGTAAGAAGTTACGCTTTTGTCAATTAAGATGCAACTATAATTAAATATCTCTCTCTTTTTAGCACATCCTCATCATCTTGAAATTTTTGTTACATAATGACTATACTTTTCAGATAAAGTTTTAATCAAATATCAATAAATTTAATCTTAAAGTGGATATTGAGTACAAAAAAAAATCTCGTTATAAGCACAAGAATTTGAAATTTACTGTATCTGAACACTTTGAAATGAGAAAATTCGGTTAAAACTCTTTTTTTAAAAAATTTTATTGAATAAAGCTATCTCTCTTTTGGCTTTACAAAACATACATAGTTTTGTTTCTACACTTTCTTGAGGTCAAATGGCAATTAATTTTAAAAATTTAGAAAAACCGGAAGTGGGTCTTTGATCTACTTGAAGTGGGCATTTAAGTTGTTCAAAATTTATCATGGCGAGTATGATAACTCAAAATGTTATGAATCTATTTTTACAAAAGTTTTTGAACTTGATATATTTTCTCTAGAGAATGCACCAAAGTACTTCTTTTTGTATGAATATTTTTTGAATTACGGCCTGTTTTTTCAGTAATGATCTCATAAAGAATATCACATTTCTTATAATATAATATATATCAGCTTAAAAATTTTAAGTTTTAAAAAAAATGTAAGCACATTTTCTAGACAAATTAATCTAATTTGTTTCAATAATACTTTTACCAATATAAGTTTATTACTTTTACTTCTAACTGCTTTGAAGTTTTTCAAAAATAATGCTAAATTTTACACTTATACTTGTGATTTTTGTAAAATTCAGATAATTGCTTTTAAATATTGTTAGTTACATGTTAGTATAATTACTGATATTGATTCCTAAAAAAGCATTCATAATGTTTTAGTGAGCTATTTTTTAAAAGAATTACTCCGAACGTTTTTGGATACCTTAACTTATAAGTACCACTAACTTTAAAATTACACAGAATAACCACATATTTACGAATACTCTGACGATACTTAGCAGGAATATTCTTTTAAATTCACTCTTCTAAGATACATGGCAGCATGAGTTCTATGATGAGTATTTTAGCGGGGAAGGCGAATAGTTTTATATCAGAAATTGCATTTTCAGCTGAAGGCGTTTTCAGCGCATTGCGACCACTGTCATTTTTGTTCCGAAAAAAATAGTTAATGTTAAAAGATAAGTGTCTTAATTTTGTATGTAAATAAAGACCTTAGAAAATGATTTGACAGTTTATTTTAAGGGAACAGGATATATAATAAAGGTTACAGTGGAATATCTTTAATTAATTAATTAGCTCTAACGGATTAAACTTCCCAAAGTTGAGTATTTTGTTTATGTATATCCCTTAATTTTCAATGTAGTGATTCAAAAAAATATATATATATAGCATGAAAAAAACTACAGTAAATTATAATGAGGTAGATAAAGGGTTAAGGTGTTAAAAATGTACCCAAGTAGCAAAAAGAAAAATCATGTTTCCTAATTTTCTAGTTTCAATTTTAAAAAAATGCTCAAGGATTATACCTAAGGAAAAAAAATTTACAAGATATGATATTTCTTTATTCCTTCGCCGCTCTTGGGAAAATTTCCCGCAAATAATGATTCATCTAAAATGTCAAAAACAGAAATTGCAGAGGGCTTTATTCATAGAATATGTATCGGAGCTCTATTCACTGGAGTAATTAAATTGTCCTTTGTATTCATGATCCAGAACTCTATATATCACTCAAGAAAAATTATTTTTTCTCTGAAAAACATGATGAAAACCTAGGTTGGAGTGTTGTATGGTAAGAGAGAGAGAACGAATTCTAATGCATATGAAAAAGGAAAAAAAAAATTAGTGGTTGCGAAAAAGAATTAAGTGCGAGATCCTTTGGATTTATTTTAATGTTAATGGAAAGGAAAAAAAGCGTAATGAAGTCGTGGTTTGGAATTTAAGTTATAAAAATTAAATAGTAATTCCAAATTAGAATTTCTTCTGAAGAAAAGTAATTTTTTTTATATTTGTTTTAGCTTTTGCTGAAAAGATAACCAGGTGGATCTTCATCTGAGATACATTAAACATTTTTATGTGGAGAAAATATTTAAAAATATGAAAGTTGAAAGTTGTTTTTTGTTTTTCTCTCGTTTGTAACTCAAAACTCCATTTTGTTTATTTAGTATTATTGTGTTTTATATTTTGCTTCGAAATTAAGCTACTTCGTGAAATATTAAATGCCTCTGTAAAACTTTTAAATTGTATGCATTTTTTTTTTTTTTTTTTGCATGTAATTTTTTATTCAGTTTTTATTTAACTGAAAATTCTCACGAATACTTTAAAGAAAATGTATGCGTGTGAAATTTTGAAGATTTTCGTTTAAAAAGAAATGCAGTTTATATTGGAATCAATAAACATATTTCTCAGAAATTAAATTTAGATTGTTTTAAATGTATATCAGGAAAGGTTTTCAAAACAGAGTGTTTTCAAAGTATTTTGGAAATTAAATTGTTTTTAAATGGTTGAAACTATATATATAGTCGAACCTCCATATTACGAACCTCTATGTTGCGAATTTTTCTATATAACGAACTTTTCCTCTTGTGATTCAATTTTTGTCTCCCTATTTTTAAAGTATTTCTGGACATTTCAAGTTATTTTCTCTTTCAACACACTTTATGGTTGTCATAAATTATGAAACGGTTATTTTAAATGCCTAACTCGCTAAGAGCAATAGAAATATGTGCTTTTTATCCAAAAAAAGTGCAATGTTTAATGACCAAAGCCCAGTTCGATGGAAACATCTTCGATATCCCCTTTCACTCTCAGTGCAGCATCTTCCCCTTGCCCTTGAGCTGGTTTCCGTTCATTTGTAGTACTGATCACTCGTACTGGTAACTTCGTTTCTTGTACCTCAAAAATGTCAAAACATAAGTGCTTGAGCATCAAAGAAAAATATTTCTTCAGGAAGTGGATAAAGGTGTTAAGAAATTTTCCTTGCAGTTTTTCTTTCTTTCTTTTTTTTTTTTTTTTTTTTTTGATAGGTAAGATGTATAAAATAAATATATATTAATTTACAAAAGGTGTTAATATAATTACTTTTTTTTAATATATTGTGTTTATGAATTTTAAACTTGTTTTATGTAGTTTATCAAGAAAATTGAAAATGAACCTCTATATAACGAATTTTCCATATAATGAACTTTTTTTTCCGGAGTTTAGAGACTTCGTTATATAGAGGTCCGACTGTATACTTAAATCCACACTTATATTTGATGTCATAAAAAACAATATTAAATTTGAAGGAAATAAATAGAATATTTTGAAATATGTGTCGCAGTAAACAAGATCAGGATTATAATTCATTTTGTTTATATTACGTTGGTGCACTTATCAGAAATTTGAAATAGGAAATTTTTTATACAATTCAAAACAATCTTTGTTCTGAATGAATTCAAAACTATATTCTCCAATACTTTTACTTAATTATTTTTTCAACTATGCTATTTATTTTGCAGTATTTTTAGTATAATTTTAAATTAACATTGTTTATGTACCTTAAATGTTACTAACGACATTCACTAGATTTTTGAATTCAAACACAAATAAAAATTCCAATGAGAACTAATACATTAAGGTATCCAACTACGTTCGGAACCATGATTTTAAAAAAGCGCATACATGGATAATTTTCATGATATTTAGTGTCACTTAGATTAGAATACATGTATAAAATTGTTTAAAGGACATTTTCACAAAAAAAATTATTGAAATACAATATGTTGGCAAAAAAATAACTTAGAATAATCTTTCTTCAAAATGTTCTCTTTTTGTGAAAAAAAATGCTTCTATTATAATAATATTTTGCCTGTAAATAGCTCAAAAAATTCACATTTTTTTCAGAGTTACAACCCATTGAAATAATTATCAAAATTTTTCTTCAAATTTTGGCACATATTTGTTGTGCAACATGGAAACCCACTTCTAAGTTATATATTTCAAAACTTCTAGTTGAGTCTCTGTACAGTGGTCTGAGCTATATACACCCCTCATGGGGCTCACCTTCTTTAGGTGAGTATGGGTGTCACAATCCCGAGGTACCCTAATGATCTTTTCCTATTTCCCAAGGGGTTTACTGTCTCTGGTAAACACGGGTGTCACGACACCCTGGGGTACCTTAGTGATCCTTCTCTATTTTCGACCCTCCTTCTTGTCATTCAATTTCCCTTTTCTTCTTTCTCTGTCCAGACCATAGACCTATATTACCAAATGAACATTGTTCAAATTTTGTTTTTTCTATTGAAAAAACTAATGCTTTATTACTAACATATTATGGTTTATATTTTCTATTGCGTTAATTTAGTTTCTTTTTCGTATATTTCTTTGAATACTTTGATTATGTTGCTTTATTTGTTTTCAACTAACACCGTTGGTCAGCCAACCCGCATGATTGTCGTACGGCGTCCCGTAAGAGGGAGGAAAATGGTGTCCTGGGAATACCTGCTTTGGCCCACGCTTCGCTGTAGTCGAGATTGGCAGGGTGAGCCCGTTCACAATCAATAGGCTGGTAGTACCTCTCTTCTTCGAAGAACACTGCTGTAGGGTTAGTGCTGCAGGCCAGGGGTATTAGGGTTTACCCGTTGGATCCCTCATCCTGGACTGTATCACTATATTCTGGGTGTTCTCGGTAAGTGCGGCCGCCGGGTTTTGTCAAATAAGCCGGTACACTGTCACCATGTTGAACTCCCGTGGTGGTGGAGGCCACGCCGGGCAGGGTATGTACGCGTACTTATGGATTCATTACAGCTGTGTGCGGGTAAAGGCCTTGTTTTGTCGGCACTTACCATTGAAGATGTTTGCGGAAACTATATACCACGTTTTCTGATTTTATCGTTGCAAACAATGAAATGTCTCGAAAGTCTCCATTTGCTATTCAGAAATCACTGAAAGGAATAGGCGGAGATCCGAAAGAAGTTAAAAAACTACGATCCGGAGAATTGCTCATCGAAACTACATCAGTTTTTTAGACAAAATCTTTCTTAATGACTAAAACATTTCTAGTGAGTGAGTGAATATTAACGTCGCACTGTTTAAAACATTTCTAGACTGTTCTCTAAAGGTATGCCCTCATAATTCACTTAATTCTTGTCGAGGTGTCATATCTGAGCCAGATTTATTGTCCGTTTCAGAAGCAGAAATTCTCGAAGAACTTTCTGACCAGTGTGTTACCCAGGTCAGAAGAATTACTTTGAAAAAAGATACTGTTATTATCCCAACGAAACATTTAATTTTAACATTCAATAGCCCTAAACTTCCATCTTCAATAAAAGCAGGTTATTTAAACTGTAGATCCGTGTACTTGCAATTCTCTGCGCTTCAGTTTGAGTGCCAGAGGTTGGACACTCTCAAAGCTGCCTGCCGCGGTCAGTTAACTTACGCGCTCTATATATTGCATCCGCTGGGCATTCTTCCCCGGATTAATACTAGAGCCGAAATGTGTCAATTGTGCAGAAACCCATCCATCAAAATTCAAACTATGCTAAAATGGAAATTAGAAAAACAGATCCAGAGGTAAAACCAGTAAAACATATCCTATTTAGAAGTGCGAGTGCTCGGTTCTCAGTTGCTCAAACATATGCTCAAGCTACTAAACCGTCAAATATATCAACTGCATCTCAAACAGATCCGAGCATCACAAATATCTTTTGTCCACACCTTTGAGATATCTAAGAGTAAAATCTTCTGCCGATCAGATGCCAAACACGTCCACAATTTCACCAGCCAGTCTCCTCATCATCCACATTCACTCAATTAAATCTACTTCCTTCCAAATCTGCGGTAACTCTGAGACAAATCAAGTAAAAAATCTTAATTACCTATACCCATCTCCACTAATAGAGTTACCAATGACAATAACCTAAATACTTCTGCTTCATCTTTATCAGCTGAAAATATACCAACTGTACCATTACTTAACCCCTACCACATCCAGTACTCGAACTTCCGCAATATCTAAGATGAAAATAATTTAAAAACAAAATAGAAAAAAAGAAAAAAGCTCACAACAGCACCAAAAACCAGATATTGAAATTCAAATGACTCCACATAAGCCAAAAAAGTAACATTAATTACGTCAGAAGATGAAAATGATTATTTATGATGTGGATGAATCTTTGGGTGTTCGAATTTTTGAGTCGGGTTTCAAAAAATACACGACACCGACAAGAAATCGAAAAAATAAGTCAAGAAGCGAAAAATTTGAATTGTTGTAAGATAACGTGTTTCGATTTTATTTTTAGGATTGTTTCCGAAAGTTTTATCTTAACTTTCAAGTTTTCAGTTTTAAATTATGAATTGAATTTAGTACGATTTTATAGTATTTTTAATATTTAGATGTGTATCTGATTCATGTGACATTTTAAGTTAGTTCTTGTTTTAAAAAATTTACATGAATGTTTAAACAAATGTTTGGTGCAGTATAGCCAAAAACTGGCTCTTGTGCGCCATAAACGTTACACTCACTCACTTTACCAATTTTACACTTGTGTTTTAACGAATGTTTGGCGCAGCGCTTAGCCAAGATTGGCTCTTGCGCCATAAAACTAACATTCACTCACTCACTCACTGAAAAAGGCTATACTTACGACAAAATATTATTATAATAAACATTTTCTCAAAAAGGAGAATTTTGAAAATGGGTTATTCTATGTTTATTTTTGTCAAAATATTGTATTTGAATAATTTTTTATTGCAATACTATTCTTAAAACAATTTTATATATGTGCATTTTCTATTCTAGAGTGACACTAAATATAATAAATATCATCCCGCTTATACGCTTTTGCAAAATCACGGTTCGAACGTATAGTCGGATACCTTAATTTATTTAAATAGAAGCATAATTTAATGAAGAATTACCAAAAGTATAATGGTGAATTTTTAATATTTATACACACAAAATACAAATTCATAAGGGTATGTCAGTAAGAAGGGACAAAATAAAGGGATTTTTGCAATGTCTCTTTTAAATTTTAACGAACCGCGCTAATTTCTAGCACTGATTGAGGGTATTCGATACCATTTCTACACAACATGTCACTCATCTTTTCCTCGTAGTCGTTTTGAGTGTAGCAGATCATTCTACATGACATCTCCATTATCGATCTACACCAAGAAGGAAAGGTAGGCAGTGATTCACTTTTTGATTGGGGAATATTTACTTGCGTTGGATACTAGCTATCTTTTCCATCACCATGCCATCAACGACGACGACTCTCAGCTGTTTACATCGATGAATTGCCCGATATTTCATTGCCACATAAAACAGTTCTTCCTTGTTTGAAGCGCTCCTTACATCCGCAGATCTTTCTTCGCGGTAAACAGCTATCACCAAACTGCGTTTGCAAATGAAAAAAGTTCTGCAGGTTTCATACATTCCTCAAACAGAAAGTGAATCACTGTCTTCCTTTCTTACTTTGTGCAGATTGACAATGAAGCTGCTATGTTGAAGAGTCTGCTACACTCCAACGACTACGAGGGTGGACGAGAGACGCGTTGAATAGAAATATTGCCGACTACCCCTCCTTCAGCGCTGGATACTGTTGCGAAGCCTTGGAAAGAAATTGCTCCAAGAATCGATCAAACTTGTCCCATTTTGTACCTGCAATTTTGGTAGGAGAAATAATTTTTAAAAAATGAAAATAATACTGAAGAAGGTCTTAAATGTACATGGTGCTATTATCTTGAAATTAATTTAGTATATGCCCTCTCCTCGAAGTAAATCTTAAAAAGTACTAAAATTCCTTTTTTTACTTTAACGAAATTTACTTTAATATTTCACAAGAAAAAGAAAAAAAAAAGCTCGAACACTTTAACTTAATATGCTTTGTGGCAGTACTTAACACAAGCATTAATTTTTTATTTTAGTTTTCTCTTCATCTATATACAATAAAGCATCATTTTGGGATCTTTTAGGTTTTGAAATGCTGAAAAAAAATAGAATTACCCTTCTGTATATGATATTAGTTTTCTAAATTCTAGCTTACTCCGATATAAACTCTCAACTAATAGAGTCTCTAAAAACTTAAGCAATTGTTATATTTAATCATACAAAATCACAATTTTTTTCCGTCCCAAAGCTGAAATATCAATAGATGTAGATTCAGATATTGTTGTTTCATATAATCGAAAGATCTCACATATGTCAGATCATCTCCAGAAAAGTGTTGACCTTCAGAAAATCTAAAATTATAAGGGGATAAAATGTCTCCCTCTTTAAAATGTCTGATGCATCGCAGAATATGGATGGTCACAGCAATTTTTGCAAGTGGGGCGGATATTTTGTCCTTATCATAGGGAAGACATTTCAGATTATTTTCATGTTAGTATAGCCACAATGCAGTCTAGGCGTCACGGTCATATTTGATTTCCAGTAGAGAGCCAGGGGATATTTCTGCGTACCATTGGTGCGTAGGTGGAATTTTTCTTATAAAATAAAGTTTACTTCTTTTATTTAAGTAGCGGTAATTGCAAAAGTCTGTTTACTTTTTGACTTTCTCTCATATTTTAGCCCTCTTGCATTTTTTCCTTTTATTAATTGCCCTTGACACCAAGATAAATTTGTTTATTTCCATCAACGTATAGAATTATTTAAATTGCCTAAGGTTTTAAGGTATCCGACTACGTTCGGAACCGTGATTTTGCAAAAGCACATAAATGGTTAATTTTCATGATATTTAGTGTCACTTGGATTAGAATACATGTATAAAATTGTTTTAAGAATATTTTGACAAACAAAATTATTTAAATACAATATTTTGGGAAAAAATTCACTTAGAATAATCTTTTTTCAAAATGTTCTCCTTTTGTGAAAAATGCTTCTATTATAATAATAGTTTGCATGTATATAGCTCAGACCTCTATACAAGAGGAAGCTCAACTAAATTTTTAGAAAAATTCACATTAGTTTCAGAATTACCACCAACTGAAATAATTATTGGCGCTTTTTTTTTTAAATTGCTCTCTTCTGTTGTCGTAAAATATGGATAAACCCACTTCTAAGTTATATATTTCAAAAATTTTAGTTGAGCCTTTGTACAGAAATTTGAGCTATGCACAGGCAAAATATTATTATAATAGAAGCATTTTTCACAAAAGGAGAACATTTTGAAAAAAGATTATTCTAAGTTAGTTTTTTGCCAAAATATTGTATTTAAATAATTTTTTTTATCAAAATTTTCCTTCAGAGCAATTTGTATACGCCATATTCTAATCTAAAGTGATACCAAATATCAGGAGAAGAATATTATAACGCTTTTACAAATCTGATTCAAACAGCTCAATCCTGAAAAATTCAAAGAAACAATAATTAATGAGCAATTAATTCCGGGCTATACTTTCAAAAATATAGGTACATTTAAAATTTGGTTGTTTCTTTCCGGTTGTAATTCTTGTAGAATTATGATAGAATGAAATATTGTATGAACAATGTTTCTTTGTAGTACCAGGCCAGACAATTTCTTTAGGAAGACTAATAAAAAATTATTGATATAATTATGTCGTTAGCAGGCTGGTTTTTATACACGTTGGCCTCTTTTTCTCAAAAAGTACAATAAGAAGAGGGAGACGGCTGGAGTAAAACTTCAGGCTTCGATGTAATCATTTTTTAAGGAAACGTTGATTTTTTGTAAAAGTGTCGACAGTGAAATTTATTAAAAGTTTTTAAATAAGTTTTGCAAATTTCTGATGCTTTTTATTTTAAAGTTACAAAAAAATTTTAAATTACATTTTTAACAAATTAGCTATCAAAATATATATATATATTGGTATGAGAAATCAATAGTTTAGTGAATGTACAGGAAAACATTTTGAAATGGTCAGGAAAATACTTCACATGAGTTAGAAGCAGATTTGTAATGAAATAAGTAAAAATTATAGCATTACAACATACAATGGTAAATAGACATACATCTTTATGTATAAAATTTAAGTTTCTCATATTTTATTTTATTATTTTGTCGTATGTAGTCGAAGAGAGTTTTGAATTGAAAATGAAAAGCTTTAAAAAAGATATTCAAATTATGATAATTGCGTAAAAACAATTTTAGGAAATCCCCAAGGTATGCCTAGTTAAAAGTAGAATGTTTGTTGTATATTGTTGCGTATTTCGGGGTTCGAAGATTTTAAGCAAAGCAGTCGCCAAGAGCAAGACAGTTCTTCAGGAGTGATGGAAGTTTATTGTCAGAAACAATCCTTGAAATAAAGGAAGTAGAACTCAAATTCGATGAATAAATCTCAGAAAGTCTTTCACACCTTCTACAACCCTCAGACGCAACTATTAAAATAAAGATTGAAAATTGGGTCGCAAATATTGAAAGTGTGTCTAACGTCAGCATTATTCACATAAAATTGCTAGTCACCCCAATCAGTTGATTCACGATGTAAATAACTTCACCATCAAGCATCCAATTCCAGATCCCATTTCCCGATTTAGTGACTAAAACATTAAGTTATAACTTAGTTTGATTAACTATAAAAGGGTGCTTTTTATTCTTTTTTAAATGTAATTTATTTAATATAAAGCGATAATTTTTACTTCAGAATTAAAATTATTTCAGTTATTTTCAAATTTCTCATTGGATATTTTGGTCTGAAAGATTACTCTTCACCTTTTTATATAGATTTTATAAGGAGAATTCTAGTAATATCTAATTACAGTATATATATAGAAAGCGTCTTCCTTTTTCTTTTACCGACAACGAATTCTTTCTGGATATTTTCTCCCTTATAAAAATGCATATATGAAAGAAACACTCTGGAGGAATTTATTATTAAATCTGTAAAAAAAGTTTCAGCACTCTTTTTTTGATTAAATGAATTCTTCGTATACTTTAAAACCTTCGAGAAAAAAAAATGATTTTTAAAAGGTATCTTCTTCACAAACAGCTCATTGTGATTCTATTCACGCCTTCACATGTGGGATAAAACATCTTTCTTCCACCAAAAGGAGCACAGGGTACATGAAATCCTTTTTTTTTTGAGCAACGTTATCACTCATGCCTTTCAAAGAAAAGAAATCCGATTTGATATCAAAGCAAAAATTGAAAATGGCAGTGGAAATGGAAGGACCCGAAAAGAAGTTTATTGTGTTATTGAAATATGGATGGGAATTAAGCAGGAATCAGCTCAGAAAAGAGATAGAAGTGCTCTCGTAGTATATATGCACATTTTATCATAAATTTGAAATATATAAGTATCATTTATAATTGTTCTTTGAGAACTTTAATAAATTTTTGAAAAGGAAAAGCTGTGAATTTTGATTTAATCTTACCGTCATTTTATATTTTATAATTCTTTTCCATCAGCTTTAGGGATTGCAATATTGGACTAAACGTTCAATACCGGTATTCGGTACATTTTAGATCTTATAATACCGGGATACCGCGGTTTTAATACCGGTAGTAGAAATTGCAGAAAAAGAAAGAAAAAATTGGCGTTTCTTTGTTTTAATTGTCCATTTTATTAGAGAGTGTAAATATCTCACAAAAATAATTTATACCTTATAAATAATAACAGTTTGGAAGGAATTACAAAAAAGTAAAGGTACTTCTTATTTATTAAAATCACAAAAAAAGTGTAAATACCGCTAATCAGTCTGTGGTACTATTACAAAGTTTTGAAAAGTGATCTTAAAGAACATAATGCATCAATTGCACTGTTATTAAACCTGGAATGTAATTTTGTGGAAAAATTACCAGCTGTTGAAAACGCGTTATCGGCATCTACGCTGGTTGATGGCACTGTTAGCGATGAAAAACCATCTAATGCTGTTGTTGTTTTTAAAAAAGTTCATCCAAATCTTCATTTTTCTTTTCCCAAAATAATCTAAAATTCCTGATGGCTTGGATTAGAAACTATGTTTAAATAAGTATCTTTATCTCAATTAAATTATTTCCTCTTCAACAAATGTGTATCATATTTCGTTTTTAAATACATATGGAGTCCGCTTGTACTTCCTCCAATCATTGTAAAAACTCTTGGACATTTTTTACATTGTGCCACCATATTCTTTCCATCATATAAATAATGAAACCAAACCGAAGTATTATCAACTGATTTTTTATGTTCCTTAAAGTTATTCTTATTCAATATTATGTGTAATTATTCATATATATTATATATATAAATATAAGGAATCTGAAAAACATTTTGAACACTTAAGTTTGATATACAAGGGCAATATGAATAAATAACTCACCAATTAAAAAAAAAATATCGAGATATTATTCATTTTCTTCACAACTACAACCTAGTTTTCTCAGATACCAATATCAAACAACGAATCCTGCGCGTATGCATTATCGCTCTGAGCTGTAGTAGGAGAGTTTTGGACCACATCCTTATTATTTCTCTTGATTCTACGATGCAACTTTGTATTCACAGTCTAATTAATTTCACCCGTTAGGGAGACATAGAAACACAAAGGTATACTATTTTGCTATGTTGGCGATCCCTGAACATATAGTGGAGGCAATTTAAAAAAAAATTCTACTAAATACCGGAATACCGGTATTTAAACTTGTGAATACTGGTATTACAAAATTGTACAAATGGCCCAAAATATTGGTATTCGGTATTCCGGTATACCGGTATTGCAATCCCTAATCAGCTTATATCTTGTTGTTGTTCACAATTCCTACTATTAGCTCACAATCTCTATATATTTATTTATATATTTATTTATTTATCTGGGTGGAATGTTCAATCGTTAATAAAATACATTTTAAAGCGCTCAATTGAGCTAAAATTTTATATACAGGTTTATTTTGGATGACAATACAACAATATAAAAATAATTAATAAAAATTAATTGATTAAAACTAATAATTTAAAGAATTACAAATACACACACAACCACATTAATATCATTTTTGGCGATTTAGCGATGCTTTTGGCGACTTGTGTCAAAACTTGTAAAGGTTTTTTTTTCTTACGTGTTAAAGTATTCAGTTGAAATGAAATTTATATACACGATTGTTTTGGATGACAATGCTATACTTTAATGACAATTAATAAAAATTAATGACCACTTAGTGTTGTGATTCTCTCATATGGATATACATATTTATATTAATTGTAACTGCTTAATAAGAAGTAGCTAAAATAAAAATTTTCTTTGTTGATCTAAGTAGGAATTCACTTAAAATTTTTTATATATATTATTTTTTAGTTTAGATGGTGTAGCTCTCTCAGCTACATCTCTATAGAACCAATAAACTCCAAGAAATCCAGAAGTAAAATAGGATTTCTTAAAAACTCGTCAAAATTAAAACTCAAACTATTAAAAATATGACTGGGGGTGGCCTGATCAGAGCCTCACACCTATGAGACTCTGGAAGGACTTTCCGGCTCTTTTCAAAAGTAAGAGACTTGATGTGGTCACTGAAAAAGAGCGAAAGAGCCGTCTGCCTATCCCTAGGAATATTAAGTTCGTAAAACCAACAAAGTTTTTTCCAAAATACCAAGGTTGAGCAGGGGGTACTCTTCAAAGTGCATTCAATTCCATCCTTTTAATATAAAAGTGTTCAGGAAAAGTTAGACACACGTCTCCCCGCAAGACGTCAGCAGTGACAGAATTAGTCAAATTATAGGCTATCTCGTTACCATTCAATCCAATATGGGAGGAGACCCATTGAAAGTATATAGAGTGTCTAGAAGAACGTCGCACCACAACATCCAGAATATTCAGGCTTGTCATATCCTCAGCAGTTGTTCAATGAGTTGTATGCAGGTATCAGCTTCTCTATTTCGTCTAATGCAGTGCTTCTCAATCTTTTAATATTTGCGACCCAAAACTTCAATCCTAATTTTCTCTCTCATCTCACCCCCCCCCTCCATATAATAACAATGCATTGAATGCAATAATATAAAGTACTTTGACGCTAAAACTACAATACGGCCTTAATTATAAACGGTATAAATTATCGAAATAAGTATTAAATTTTGCTATACGCTACCTTTAAGTGATAGATATTTTAAGTAAGTTGCATTTATGTAATATGATAAGTATCATGTTCCTACCGTTTCTAATTTTTAAATTTGCACAGATTGCAATAAACATGCAACGTGTATTATATTTTTTACCATGCCAGAATTTATTTTGTTTTGCTTCCTTTCAGTATATTAATAATTCTATACAACAATATTTTTTTCTACTTTTCGATATGCTCGCACATCTCACGCTAGGTTATCATGCTCCCCACCGGTTGAGAGTCCCTGATCTAATGAGTCAACATTGAGTTATTGAATTTGAACGGTTATAACCATCTTTGTGTGCTCATATGAATTGAATGGCCGTGGGACCTAGTTATTATGGTCACCAATTCAGGGTCGGAATGTAGTGGGTTCGAGTTCTGATGTCACTGAAGACCCACTGTGAATAAACAGTTTTTGTATTGCCAATCAAATTTCAAGAAAAAAAAAGATTTAGCAAAGGAATGTAGCGGATGTCGACATAAGCCAGTAACATCCTCCAGACAGTGATGATCAAATTTGTCTATGGTCATGTTACTTTGCTACGAATACATAAGTCACGGGTTCTATCCTTGGGATACTATCCTCCAAATTGGTGACCTTGACTGAACAAAGAAAAATGCAAAATCTTCTGATTTGTCGTGACACTATCTACCCGCAAAAAAGCAATCAAAAATCGTCAGATCCACTTAACGCAGCAACCAAAGTCGTCACATTTACTTGACGCAACACCTCCAATTATCAGCAACTCTCAAGTTACACACGCTCGCCATAATAATAATTGTTTGACTATTCCCAGAATCACTAGTGGAGGAGTACTGTAACGGATATCTACATAAGCCAGTAACAGCCTCCGGACAGTGGTGATCACTTTTGTCTAGTGGTCATGTAACTTGACTACGAATACATAAGTTGTGGGCTCTATCATCCGGATATGTGTCTTCCACAGGGGAAAAAAAGAAGGAAGTCAAATATGTAAGTAAAGCTGAAATCTTCAGTAAATATTACTTTGATCTTTCAGTCGGTATGTAAGTATTATTTAAACAAAGAAACACTATGTTCTATGCCACTATGGGACACTATTCCCAATAAATCCTATCATACCAAATCTATACTCGATAAAAGACACATTTTCTTGCCAAATTTCAAATATGTAGGTGAAACAGCTTCGAAGATCTTGTGATGAGTGAACGAGTCGCTTTTCTTGTATATTGTTACAAATTTTGTCTAAATAATCTGTATTTGGATGTGTAATGCATTTATATTACTCTATGTTACGTTGAATTTATGTTAAAATTGTAATATTCACTCAACGCCTCCCCTTACGTTATAAAGGCGATTCAATGAGAACTCGGTGAAATCTTGCCAATAAAGCCAAAAGTTGGCATCATTAAGGTGTCAATTTGGCAGCCATTTTTTTAGCGAGAGATCGGGACTCTCATAGTTCTTCTAGAAATTAGTTGAGCAACCCATTAATTTCAAGACCTATGAAGCAAATATATCATTCTCGGGTATCTATTAAGCTCTCCGAAGTCAGCTACTCTTGTTTTGACCAGCGTTAGTTATTATTGATGTGACTAGCGATTATTAGCCTTACCTTGACTGATGAAGCTATTGGTGATTACTTCGGGTGTTGAACGAGCAATTGAGTATGAATAATCTTTTACATACCTGTATTTTAAACACCAATAATTGTGTCTGAGTACTGTTGAAGATGGAAATTTCTTAAAAATTTTTTCCCCGCGTTTTGTTTAGATCCCGTATTTCAAGGACTGTTTTATCGAAAAATTTCTGGATGGGTAGCCAGGGGTCGGTATAGTATGGCTGGCTTTCCCCCACGAGTTAGAGCCCAGCCCGCAAAAAACCCCCCGGGGGAAAGGAATCAGTTAAATCTGCCGAGAGCCAAACGTCCCCCGTTGGTGGGTGATTGAGAGAGGGGAAACCCAGGGTTTCCCGTCCTCGTCACTTGAACGGGGCTCAAAATTAAAAGGCCCATTGCCAAAAGCTCTCGCGTGGTTGACAGTGTGACGTTAATATTCACTCATTCACTCACTCATTCATTCGACAATAAATTCTCATTGCTCTTAAAGAACTGTCTGGTTTTTTGCAACTGATTTGCACAACATCCTCGAACACCGGATCTACGTAAGAATGTATAGTGAGAATAATAATTTAATCCTCCTTTATTTTTTGCGTACCTTTAACTCGTTTTGGGGGCTTATTTCCCCAAAACCCATTCCTCATGAAACTATACATGCCTGCCAAGTCCTTATTTGTGAAAGCACAATAGTTCAAAACGGGGTGTTACCATTCTATTTCCCCGTAAGCCCCTTGAGAGTCGATTTCCTCCAAAACCAAACTTAGCTCAAAAAGAATAACGCTTTCTAAATTTCAATTGTATACCTGATAGTTGAAAACTGAAATTTTTATCACTAACTACCAAACAGGGTTCCTGGTCTTTACACAAAGGTATTTTCTTACTAGTCACGTTCGTAAAAAGACGACTGTGACTTGTCTTTTGTCAAACTTGTATTATGCTAGTAATCATATAGTTGCTATTGGTTAGTTGTTAAGGTTTTAAACTCAGTATTATTGTATTTCTAGCAAATATGTACGCATTATTATATTATTTAATACTTTTTTTTACCATTACACATACACACACATCATGTCAGATTGTAAGAAAATTAAACATACAGTAGAAGTTAGATTCCTTTTTCTTCCCTTTTTAAAATATTAAATGGTGGGTTTTTTGTGCGAAAAGGTTTTAAAACGTGAATGTATATAACAATTATTTGACTCTTAAAGAAAACTAATTCTTCATTTTAGAAGGTGAATTTCGATACGCTGTGCAACAAAAACCAAAAATTTAAAAGCGTCGTCAGAAGGGTTCTCTCTATATGTTCGAAACCAGAAGTTCCCAAACTTTTTGTCTCATAGACCTCTTGCCATGTTTTTTGGTTTTGGATAGCCTCTCATACCTGACATTGAATTTTTCAAATTTATCAATTTAAATGCCTTTTTGACAGCTGGTATGGAGTTACTTTAAAAGATTTAAATTTCTAACTGTTGTGAAGGTATAGCGTATAAAAGTTAAGAAACATATGTTAATTAAATTAATATTTAAAGAATACATAAAATAACTGTTACACTAATTATATGACCAACAAAAAAATGTTTATAATAGGAGAGATAAAAAATATTCTCATCACTGTTGAAAATTTGTTTTTAAATCTTCAACATTTGGCATCAATCTTGTCAGGTTAAATCTCAAATAATATCCCGAGGAATTTTTTTGAGGTTGGCAACCGCGTAGCGACTCCTTCTCACTAGGAATAGCAGTTTTTAACTTTATTATAATACTCCATAAAATTGAACTTAGTGGCGTAACAGCCCATAAGGACCAAAGCCTACTGTACCTATCTCAGTTTCCGTGACCTTAGGCTCTGGGGCGCAAATGCAGATATTTCGGTCAATTGGTCAGTTTGATGTGAAACCATCAGTGTTCAGCTGCCAAGCAAGCTTGGTACACATTTATTGACCCAAGGAAGTGATGAAAAGCTGAACCGACCTAGCCCAGCCCAGCCCGGGATTTGAACCCGGATCTATGGCGTGAAAGAGCGATACACTACCACTCACAGACACAGGGCTTCTATAATACTCCATAATTCGGGATAAATTACAGGTATGTCTTTTTAAAGCCAAAATTGTTGACAACCGTTTCTAAACTTTACTTTAAGATCTCCGCAACTGCCTATTCTATCAGATTTCTTGTGATATGACATTTTTTTTCAATGTGACCATATGATGTCATTTATTACTGTGGTATTACCATAGTCAAAGCATTCTTAAACCTAGTTTCAAAAACCAGATAAAGGGCATTTAAATCTTGAACGTAAGTTAAAAAGTCACTTTCCTCGCAGATTGTCTGAGCGTGACCATTTGAGATACTGGGAAAATTCGGGAAGTCCAATATTATACGCCTTTAGCTTAATTCTGACAAGAAAAACTGAAATGATGGCCCTTGCTTTAATAAAATTCATGTTATTATTTTTTCATGCATCTTTTATTTATTTTTTTATCACTAGATTGAATTTGAAGAGATATGCAATAAATAAAATATTCAACTTTCGGAAATTTAACCCACTAGAGTTGATTAATTAAATTGATACTCTCTTTAAAGTACCAACACAGTTCGCAAAGGCCTAAATTATTCTCATAATACAGAAAGGGATCAGACAATTTTTCTAACACAGTTTTAACTTTTAAAAATGCTAAATAACCAATAAACTCTAATATTTTACAGCACAAAATTTATATTTTAGGAGAGTATTAAATTTTTAAAACTTACTAACTTTTTTTTACACATAAACATGTGGTTCAATGGTATTCAAAGAAAGAATTTTTCTTTTCGTTAATAAAGAAATCAGAATTTCCAATTATTGTTAAGGGGGTCACTTCACGCAGCATTTTCCCTATCTCCGTAATGTTAAAATGACCATGTGTGGGAACACATTTTTGAAAAATTGACCAGTTGTACAGTCATGAATTTTTTTGTACATTTTATTGCACTGTTTTCTTTTATTTTTAATGAGAGCTTTTTAAATTTTTGATTAGTTTTAAAAAAATTCATATGTGGAAGTAACACGTCAAAAATTTTTAAAACGCTGAAAAGTCTTGTACATTTTAATACATAACTTTTTGAATAATTTTTTGACAAAATCTCTCATTAAAATACTTATTTTGTATAATATTTATATGTGGCGCAAAATTACAAAGCTATTAGTATTAAATAGAAGTAGGTTTTCAAAATGTTCTTTTGTGTTGAAATTTACACTTTTGAGAAATAGTGATTTAAAAGTAAAAACTTTTACCTTTAACTAATACATTCCAGAGCCATAATTTGGATTGCTGTGTCATCTGCAGATCATCTTCTTGTCTACATTTTAAGTGTCTGTTTTTAATTCTAGCTTCTTTGGTTCTTTGTAAAATTGTCTTTCCCTTTCCTTATATGTGCATGATCTGTTCCTATCTCCGCAATGTTAAAAGGATCAAGCGTAGAACATTTTTGAAAAATTGACCAGTTGTACAGCTATGAATTTTTGGTACATTTATTGTACTGTTTTCTTTATTGTAATGGGAGCATTTTTTAAAATGTTCATTAGTTTTTTTAAAAAAAATTCATACGTTGAGTAACACGTCAAAAATTTTAAAACGCTGAAAATTCTTGTACATTTTAATCCATAACTTTTTATTGAATAATGTTTTTGACAAAATCTCCCATTAAAACACTTATTTGTATAATATTAATATATGTGCAAAATTTCAAAGCTATTAAATAAGTAGTTTTTCAAAAATGATCCTTTAGTGAAATTTACACTTTTGAGAAATAAAATTTAAAAGTAAAAACATCATACAATTAACTAATACATACCAGAACCACCCTTAACTTGTATTGCTGGGATCATCTGCAAGATCATCTTCTAGTTTACATTTTAACTGTCTGTTTTTAATTCTAGCTTCTTTGGTTCTTTGTGAAATTGCCTTTTTTCCGCTTTCATATACGTGTGTGATCTGCTTCTTGCAATGCTCGACATAATATAAAACCAGATTGAATATTTAATAAATCTAAAACTTTTAATTTGGTAATTAATCCTTGATTATATATAGATATAGCTTCATATACTCCGGTTTTTAAAGTTCCCAATTGTACAAAAAACAGTTTGGAATTATAGACCATATGTAACACTATTTAAGCTTTCATTTACAATTTTTATGTCTTACCGTGCAAGCATCTAGACAGAAGTTCAGGGCTTGAGAAAGATCTCTAAATACATACACCGTACATAATTGCAATAGGTAAATTGTGTTTTTATGTTTATATGTATCACCTTTCAGTTTTAGACCTATTATATCACACCGCAATCATCTCCCCGAGGGGCATAAACCATGTTATTAGTTCAAATCCTGTTCAGAGATCTTATGAAAAAAGAAATACTATAGCCCAAATAGCTTGTTTCATGGCCCGGTAATAAAATTTCCCGAGTTGTTTCGAATAGCTAAGCCATAATATCTCTGCAATTTGTCTATTTCTGCATCAGTCAATCTATTACACGGCCTCCTAGAGATTTTTATCCTCGAGGAAAGCTTTTGCCTTTAATTTTAATTTTAATGCCTGAGTCGTGCACTTGCTCCCAGCTTTTTCTCAACATGACCAACACATTCTAATTTTTCAATTTTGACATCTTTATAAAGGTTTAGATTCTAAAACTGCTTCAGCCATGCTTTAGAATCCCCATCACTATAAATATTGCGTATATATCGCAAATTGTGTATTATCTCTGAACGATGGAAGATACGAAGTGCACCTTCAACTTCCATTCCCCCACTATTTCAAGTAATTTGCCGAAGACACTCATCACTATGTACGTTGCCGTTAAAATGACATGAGCGTTTCTCGATAATATTTCGGCATCAACACTACTTTCCCAGTGTGTCCACACTAACTGCCGTAACAACACCATTGAGAGTATGGCCCTTTTTTGCCAGGTACCATCTATAGCCACAGGTACATTTGGGTTACCATTGTTAAATGATAGTGTTTCGGCAGCAGCTAAGCCATAGACACTTTTTGCTACTTTTTCTGTCGCATTATTTATGCATGCAAGACTCACCAAAACCGCTTTTGCACAGTGGAGGTGGCAAATTCATAACTCCACAAAATGCTTTCGCAGCTGCTTCACCTTTTCCAACTGACCCTCATAGCATATATGCAAGTCTAGTGTTCAAACTGCTTTTACTTTTTGTATCTTTTTATTAACCACAGTGTTAGTAAACCTGGTATTGAGAAGTGGTTGAATAAGACCACAAAAGTCACAACTTATCAACTCTGTAGCCAAACCCTGAATTTGGCGGTGACTAAATATGTCAATACTTTGATTTTTACAATTTTATACATATACATGTTGTTTCAATACACTAGAAAACAGCGGAATGTCAGGTGATATTTCACAAAAGTTTTCAGATGAATTTAAAAAGCAAACATACTCATCATTAAACTTACCTAATTTTTAGTTTTGATGATGAATTTCTTGATATACATTCTGGCAGGTTGTTTTTTCTCCTTTATTCAAAAACTCAGTTTGAAGAATCTTTAGAATTTGCCACCAAATTTCTTTTTTAAAGGTTTTGTTGGAAAACCGAGAGGGCATATTAAGAAGATATTGTGAATTTATATCTGATGAAAACTGAAAAAAATTCGTTATATTCAACAGCAGCACGTGAGGTTACCAAGTAAGCAAACAGCTTCACAATTATTCACTTCACTTCTTTCCCAGTTGATTTGCCGATCAAAATAAATACTTTTAATCAATTTAAGTTATTTGACAAGGCTGAAAAGTAGCATGTGTCTTTTGTTTGATTTGAAAGAGGGGCGTGGCAATCCGGCTGTTTTGAAATTTGACAGACGTAAACAACTTTTGAAAAAATATTAAAATACTTCTAATTCAGCTAGAACAAAAATTTAAACTGTATCAGAAAGAGAAAGAGTGGCAGTTTATTTTTCAATCGAAATTGAAAAATCGATTTTAGCGTCGATTTTCGTGAAGTGACCCCCTTAAATCTCAATTATACATAAAGAAATAAAATGTTGTTAATTTTTAAGGTATCCAACTACGTTCGGAACCATGATTTTACAAAAGCACATAAATGTATAATATTCATGATATTTAGTGTCACTTAGATTAGAATACATGTATAAAATTGTTTTAAGGACATTATGACAAAAATATTTAAATACAATATTTTGGCAAAAAAGTAACTTAGAAAAACCTTTTTTTTTCCAAATGTTTTCCTTTTATTGAAAATGCTTTATTATTAATATTTTATATAATATATAACTCAGGAATTTTCTGTACAGAGGCTCAAATGTGATGTTTGAAAAATTCACAATATTTTCAGGGGCCACAACCATTTTGAAATAATTATCGGCTGATATTTTCTTAAAATTTCTCCCTTCTGTTTTCGTAAAACATGGATAAACCGACTTCAAGTTATGCGTTTCCAAAAATTTTTAGTTGAGCCTCTGTAGAGAGGTCTGAGCTGAACACAGGCAAAATATTAATACAATAGAAGCATTTTTACAAAAGGGAGAACATTTGTAATAAATGTTATTCTAAGTTAATTTTTGCCAAACAACTGTATTCATATTTTGTCATAATTTTATACATGTATATCCGTGATACTAAATATCATAAATAATATCATTTACCGCGCTTTGCGAAATCATGGTTCAGTAACTTTCCGAACTACTTAAATAGGAAATAAATCTTTACATTAATCGTTTGGCGAAAAAAAAACAAAAAAACATGTTAGTGTGTTTGAAAACATTAAACAAAAATTTAAAAAAAAAGAAAAAAGAAAAACAATTAAAGCTAAAAAGAAATAATTCCAAAAAAAAGCATAACCCTTTTTCACTAAAGTGATGACGCTGGAACACAACAAAAACAACAATAAACAACAAAGGGTGAAACAAAAGAAACTACATTTTTGCAAAATTAATTAACCACGTTGACTTGGGAAATTATTATTCAAATCATTTTCTAAGGTCTTCAGTAACATACGAAAAAAAAAAAAGGACACTTGCTTTGTATGTGCTACTTTCAGAACAAAAATGACAATCTTCACCAATCCGATCAAGATACCAGCTGAAAGCGCAACTTCTATGTAGAGCAGTAAACTTCCCGCTAAAATACTCATCATGCCTTATATATCTTGGAAGAGTTAGTTTAAAAAATTTTTTCTGCTAGGAAGTATCGTCAGGTATTCGTAAAAATGGTTATTCACACGTGTTTTAAAAGTGGAGTGGCACATATAAGTACTAATCGATTGATAAACGTTTAAACAAAAATGCAATTACATGGTTTCTAAAAATATTATTTATATTTGCAAAATTGAAAATCAAAATAATACTAAAATTGACACATAATAGCATTAAAATGACATTTTTCGCAATTATCTGTTGATATATTCATAGGTAAATAATTATTTTTAAGTTTTTTTTTTGTGTGTGTAGTTATTTGTGTAATGATTATGTTGCATGCATGTTGTATTTATTAAAGACAAAAATGTAACAGGGTTTATGATGAACATTATGTTTTTAAAATAGAGTCTATGCAGGGCATTGTTTGGGAACCTCACTTCTGAAGCAGTATTAATTCAAACGAACTTAAAACAAAATGGCAGGAAAAAGTTTGGTTACGCATTAAACATTCACTCAATATATTTCCTAAAAGTCAAACAATTGATTTTTATGAAAAAATGATCACTACTGACAATTTATTTGAGATAATAACGAATAGCTTAGAGTGAAATATATTTCCACAAACTCCCTGTCGGTATTAAAATTTCCTGCCGAGATATAAATTTGAAATAATGGTATCAGTATGCAATCAAAACCGAAGAACTGTTATGGGTGCAAACATTACTTCCTGACCGAATACACAGGATTTGCTGTGTCAATAAAGATTTTGCGATATCCCTTTGAATTAGCTCAACTGTTGTACATTTGACTTCGATTTGAATTGGAGAAGACCCGAAACTAGGTTGGAGAAGCAACGGACAGGCTAACTTTTCGAATGTTTCAAAGAGCGGTGGCGGCAGTCAGTTGACGAATGTTGACTTTTGAAGTGAGTTGAGTCGGAAGCCTTTCATGTTTGACAGTAAATTTTGGTTCCAGATACTTTTAGAAGATAGTTTCGGAAGTAGAGTATGTTAAACAAACGGAGGACTTAAATATGTAACGTATGAAATGGATGAATCGATATTGGAAATTATATTACGTTCTGAATTTCTCTAGCATTTTCTTCAGTTCAACTTACATATTTTTGAATAAATTTTAATTGACCAAAAAATGGAAGGTTTAAATTTATTTACGAATATGTTTATACACATTGGTTGCAGGAGATGTTAGAATTGTTTTTATTAGTATACACTAACGGAAAAAATCCCTACACGAAGAAACAAATATTGTAGAGAAGTGGTCTTCAAACTTTTTCAACTTTCGGAACCCTTAGAACTTGAAAGTTCCCTTGTGGAATCCCTAGAAATAGATAATGTTTTCATGGAACCTCATTCCATATCAGGGGCGTAGGTACCGCCGTATCAATGATACGGGGCCCCGTTTAAGGGGCCCCCCAAAAAGGGGTAAAGGAATTTTGATACGGTATCACTCAGGACTAGCTACGCCAGTGTGTTCCATATACATACTTCGAAGAATCTGTATCTCAAAATAATATTTCAAGGTGATTAACATGTAATAGGCCCTTTATGTAAAATTTATATAAAAGTATTGCATTTATAATTAAAAATTATAATCTAACTTTTTTAATAAAATTTTCTCAGTTATAATGTTAATTTGTGATTCAAATGTCACCTACGCACGCATTACGTTTAGTAACTGGGATATAGGCTAGTATTTTTTTTACAAACTGCGAGGTCTAGGTTTATTGACGTTAAATACAATCGCGCATTACATTATTCTGAGTTAAATTTGTTTTTATACTTTGTTTTTGTAGCCACTTACGTTGAGAAATTTATTTCGCTTAAACACTAGTTCTGAATTGCATTAAAATATGTGTATAGCTGTGTGAGAAATCCTGTGTATATTGCATGAATTTTTGCAACCTAACACACATTTAGAAACAGTTCTTGCTTTAATTTAGATTTTAACATCAATTATGTTGATATGTTGTTCTTTTTCCTTCATTATAAATGTTTTTTTCTACAAATGTAAAAAGGTGCATTTTTCATTAGAAAACTATTTAGTTTTGCAAAACATTGTGCTAACTAACGAGTGTACAGTTATCTCGTGGAACCCGAGATAATAAACAATAGAATATTCTCAATGTAGTATAGGAAGTATATATATAAAGATAAAACTCATGAGCGCGTTTCAATACTATTTTATTATATTATAATAAAAGATTTAAAAGTGTTGTAAAATAAAGTTATATATGATTACTAGGTGTTACCCAAGACTTCGTCCATGTGAATTTTAACAAAAAAATGTTTATTCAATTCGCAGAGCTTACAAAAACATAATAATTATGTATTCCACGTAAAAAAATACCTGCTATAGGTAAAATGTCATTCTTCTACTTTGTGAATCGATGTTTCTTTTTTGTTTTATTTTTTTTTTGTTTTTCTTTGTTTTTTTGGTAATTTTTGGACTTTTGGATTAAATTTATTGAACAATCTCCTATATACAATATTAAATTTAATGAAAAAATCTCTCTATAGACAATATTCAATTTAATGAAAAATCTCTCTATATACAATATTAAATTTATTGAATAATCTCTTTATATACAATATTAAATTTAATGAAAAAATCTGTTCATATACAATATTAGTTTATTGAAATCTCTATACACAATATTTGCGTACGATTTGGCTAAAACAATAACGTCAAGTATCCCTCGCACGTGAATATACCACGTATAGTTGCCCATGAGAAAAGCAACCCTTAGTTAAATCTATGCCAGCTTTGCTTAACGTTTGCCCTTGTGAACTTGTTAATTGTCATAGCAAAGCTGACATTGATAGGGAATTGCAGTCTTTTGAATTCAAAGCAGAAATTCGATGGTATTATGGGAATTCGTCGTATAAATACTATCTCACCTTTTCTGCATCCAGATATTATGCGACCTTCTATAACGTTTCTTTGAAATGACACTACTCTCAACGTAGTAGCATTGCAAAGTTTCTTTTCGTAGCATTGCAAATAAGTATGACAGGCACACCAAACTTAAGTTCTAGTTTGTGAGAGGGGAGACCAGGCACAATTATACTGTTTAAAAATTCTGTTGGATATTTAACCACTTTATCCGAATAGCAAATAGTATTGATGGAAAGGGAACTATTTTCATGAAAGAAAACCTAACGACGTTTAACATTGATTTTGAATTATTACTTAAAGGACTCATTGCTAGAAAACAGTGAAAATGTAGTAAAACAATCGGAAATAAAAAGAGCGGAACGGTAGAAAAATAACAGATACCTCGCGTGACTCGAGAAACTCCTATTCTTCGATTTCAATATAAGAGTATTATGCAATATAAATATTATTCAATTCAATATTATTATATTACATATGTTACGCAGGATAAATGAGGTTATTTAGTTTTTAATCAACTTACATTTAACTAAAATTATGTTGGCAGATTCAAAGTGAATAAACAAATAGGAGACAAATATGTACATCGTGTTAGAGTGGCAGCAACCTAATCAAACAAAAAGTATGAACCAAATAAAGCCAGAAACGTTGAGACAGGACTGTGAGTTCTGGGCCAGCGACAGGCAAACTTTGTGAACACAACGGGAGGCTCATAGCAAAATAAATAACTCCTATTTGGAATCGGATATTGTTCACTATTTTATTAGTTTTAATTTTGTTTTCGCGGAACCCTAATTTTTTTTTCTAAAATAAGTTACCCTAGCTACTCCTTGTAACATCAGCTATCTGCCAGTGAAAGTTCCGTCAAAATCGGTTCAGCCGTTTCAGAGATTAGCTGGAACAAACAGAAACACAGAGAGACAAAAAATTTAAAAACGATTTTTTGATATAAGTACCGTATATTATATTAAATGTATTTAGTAAAAAGCTGTTAATTTTAACTTACTAACAGGCATTTAATTTTTTTTATTTGTATAGATTAGAGATTTGAATTTCTTTTAGGCATAACTAAAGGGTGTAAGTGCACTTTTTCACCTAAAACCTAATTAAAAATATTAATTTTAGAAACAACTACTTACGTACTTAACTAAATAAAATAATCTATGAGTATATTATCAATTTCAAAGTAAATAAAAAACTGAACTATTTTCATGAAAGAAAACCTAACGACGTTTAATATTGATTTATAAGCATTATTTAAAGGTTTCATTGCTAGAAAACAGTGAAAATGTAACGAAAAAATTTGAATTAAGAACGGAACGGTAGAAAAATAAAAGATACCTTGTGACTCTTGGTATATTCTTCGATCAATATATAAATATTATGCAAAATAAATATTATTCTATTATGGGAAATGGCACTCCAACTTAATGAAACAAAAAGTTTGATACAACCCTGCTAGAAATCGTTGAGACAGAAGGGTCATGAAAATAATCTCTATTGAATAAAACAATTCCTCAGAAATAAATAATCCCTATTTGAATCGGATATTGTTCACTATTTCATTGATTTTAATTTTGTTTTCACGGAACCGTAATTTTTTTTCTAAAATAAAACTAACCTACGTTACTCCTTATAACAGTAGCTATCTGCCAGTAAAAGTTCCTCCAAAATCGGTTCAACCGTTTCATAGATTAGCCGGAACAAACAGAGAGAAAGACAGACAGACGGACAAAAATTTTAAAAAAATTGATTTTTTGATAAAAGCACTGAATATACTTTTAAATGCATTTAGTAAAAAGCTCTTAATTTAAAATTACAAACAGGCAATTCAATTTTATTCATTTGTATAGATAAATGAAATTTTCAGTTTTAATTAATAGGATGAACTTTAGATACTCTTAACTATACAATCTTCTTAGAGAACGTGAATCCATTTTGCATACATATTTATTTCTTCTCGAATTTTCAATTGTGACCCGTAGAACCCCTGAGTATGCCTCGTGGAACCCCAGGGTTCCGTGGAACACAGTTTGAAGACCACTGTTTTAGAGTAATGAATTTTGGACAAAAATACAATTTTTATCTTATACCACAAAAATAATTATAACAAAACGATTGGGGGGACTTCGTCACCCCGCGTGACCATTGACGTTGATATCGAGTGCCGAACTTCTCCGAGGTTGACAAACGATAGTATTGAAAGGTATTATGTGCAGCAAGATATTGTTGGACTTTAAAATGTTGTTCCTGAAACTTTAATTAAAACTTAGTGTTTACTTTACTTTTGTTTGAAATGCTGTTTCATTTTTATAATAATGTGCATGTTACACGTAAAAACACTCTAATAAAAGAGTACGAAACTAAACTCAGTGGCACAACTGCCCATGAGGACCAAGGCCTATTGTGCCCAACTCAGATTTCGTTAACTTAAGCCCTGAGGTGTAGAGCCGATGTTCCGATCCGGAGGTCAGTCTGACGCGAACGCCTAGTGTTTATCTTCAAAGCAAGCTTGGTATTCCTTTATGGACCCAAAGCAGGGATGAAAGGCTGAGTTAACCTTGGCCTGGCCGGAATTTAAACCCGTATCTGCTAGGAAAAGTGGAGGGTGGCCAATCACCACTTAGCCATTGGATTTTCCAATAAAAAATAATATATAGATAAATATTTTAATTACGTAAGAAGTGTAACTAAGTATTTTTAAACTATGTAATTTGTATCTCGCAATAACTTTTTGACTTTAAAATAAATTTAACTTTGAACCATTTTGAGAAACAGCAGCATTTTTTTTGCTTTAGAAAAAGATATATATCACATACCTTAGCTAGAATACACACAATCCTTTAAAAATTTCAAAATTTACAGGAATGTTAAAAAAAATATTTATTTAAACAAACTTAATTTTTTAATTAAACTTAAAAAAAAAACCTGTATTTTCCTATATTTTGAAACATAAATGAAATGGGATTAAAACATTGCACTAATTTTTTCTTAACAATTTGTTTCGTAAACCCTAAGCGATATTGAAAAATGAAACTAAAACCACCGAAGAAGCATTTCACCTTATTATTAGGGGAGAAAAAACGTTCTGAGAATATTCGAATCGATTTAAATGAAAGATTTTGACACAATAAAAAACAGGACATTCTTGAAGCAATTTGACTGAGAAAAATGTTCTTTTTTGTTAAAAAAAAAAAGCAATATTTCTTCATTATCGGAACAGTCACTGGTAATGGCATGTCTTAACCGGAGTAACAGGAATTGGAAAGAGAAATTCTATATTTAAACTCTACTGCGATCGTTTCAGTAATTGAGGATAATCCGCTTTTCCGAGATCTCTCAATTTTTCCTTAGAATTCCACAAGTTTCATTAAATTTCAATTTAAATCCATGTGTTGAAAATGGAATCGTTAAGGAGTATGTAATGTTTCTTTTAAGGTAATACGAAGACCAATTTTTATTCCAAGAATAAAATTTTACACAGAAATTGTTATCTCTGTCCAAAAGCGTATGTTAATTAGTAAACAACTGGTATTACTCGTATGTAATATTTGGTATTTTTTTAAGACAATAAAAGAATTATTTTGTCTCATATATATTTTAAGAATTTATTTTCTTGATAACACAGTATTATCTTGAAACATTTAAATTTTTCTTTTCATTGATGCAGTCCATCTATTAGATTTAAAATAAATTAATACTCTTATAATGCAACAATTATCAGTAGACTCGCTCATTAATATTTGGAATCACTTTTCATTTTATGAGATATATATACAGCTTTTTCAATAAGTAGTTTTATTGAGTTGCTTATTTAACTGTTACAAATGACCAAACACTTTGCTGTTGGTTGCAGCAGATATTTAATTTTAACACAAGTACCTTGCAGGTAATGCATAGAATGTCTATGCAAATTAAATGTTTACAAAAAATGCGTTTGTGCTTATTACCACACGATAGAAATGAAAACTTCTGATTTTTTCTAGGCAACAAAATTAAATTGTTTGGATGGTCCTCGTTTTCTTTTATGACATTTTCCTGAGAGGGTGTTAAGCAGTTCTTTTTTTCATACCCATTCATCAGTGGATTTGTTTATTCCATCCATTTTATGTAAAGAGCCGTGTGTAAGGGCACCCTGGCCCTTCTTGATTATCAGCGTGAGTTAGAGGTGAAAGAATAAATGAAAAACTAGAAGCTGCCATGATCTTAATATGACTATTTTAAGACCTTAAAGTTAAACCTCTAACATATTAGATAATAATATGATATGTGAGAGAATTTATGGTGGCAAAACACGCAATATATATAATACCAAATAGCGTATCCCGGACCCTTTCAATAACTAACTCGTCTAAGCTCAATTCTAATTCGAGCACAGATCCGAATATTAAATAGTCATTCCTACCTTAATGTCGAATGAAGTTACGATCAATCTGATCCTAGTTGAAGTTGCGGTTCTCTGGAGTGCAATGGTATGCACCTAGACCTAAGGGCTCTCTGTCACGGATAACTTCTGCAGGCTGTCACTTAACTTTTCAAAAACCCTTCACACTTGAATCACGGACTATCATAACATTCCCCAAATTGCCACCCCGCTTACTCTAACTTCGACATTTAAACGCTTCCTAATTTGCATCTTTCCTTTACGCTTTACTTGGTTTAGCTGGAAAATAGTTGCCATTAATTCTGGCCCCAAAGAACCCAAAAGAACATGTTAATGAAAAGACGCGTGAGCCCGTCACAAGTGTTTCAGTAATAATGCATTCTTATATACGTAGTAGAATCCATAAGTTCGGAGAAAAGGTGTAGAAAATCTTACCCTGAATATTTCGCAGCACCGAAGCATATCCACCTTCAAAGTAGTCCCCTTGGGTGACGACACACTTCTGCCAGGGTTCGTATAACTTCTGGAAGCACAGCTGGAAGCCATTTTTCGCAACCTCCCGTAAGGCATCCTACGATTCTGCTTTCACTTTATCTGATGACAAAAATCAGGGTACCTGTAAATGTTTTTCCTTTGATGGGAACAGGTAAAAGTCACACGGGATGAGTCTGGTAAATGGGGAGATGTGGAAAGACGTTAGTGAGAATTTTGGCAAAGAATTTTACCAATTGGGATTGATGTGCTGGTGCATTGTCACGCAGAAAATACCGTTCGTCACTCTGACAGAACTGAGGCCATTTACGACGAATGGGTTTCATCCAATGTCGTCTTTAATAAGTGTGGGGCCTAGGCGAATTGTGCAAATGTTTGGAGACAAATTTTTCGAACGAATTCAGACACCAACGCAATATTTTCCGCGTTTCATTTAGTTAAAGGTCGTTTAATGCGTTCATTGTCTTCAATGGATTAAATGCCGATGACATTCGTAATCCTTGGATCCCACCATGGTAGATTTCCTATTCACCTTACTTAGCATTTCCAAAGTCTCTATGGGGTTTTTATCTAATCGCGTGACTTTAACCTTTAAAAAAAATTTGATCTGGTAGAGACCAGATTTAACCAATTATATATATATATAACTAATTTTTTTTATTAAATTCAATGAATAATTGGAATATATAATATTGGATGTCTCGAATTTTCTCAATTTCTCACAGACAATCTGTTAGGACATTTTAACCTACGCTGAACATTTACATGCCCTTTACTCAAATTTCGAAAAAAAATAATGTTACTTTTTTTATATTGAAAGCACAGTAGACAATGAGAATTCATATAGTCACATTAAAAATATGTCATATTACAATAGGAACTGATCAGAACTAGGCCCTAACGGAGATCTTAAAATAAATGGATATCAACAATTTTGGCTTTAAAAAGACATACCTGTTATTTGTCACGAATTATGCAATATCGTGAGAAATATATATTTTAATTGCTTTTCCTAGTGAGTGGGAGTTTCAGTGAATTTGCCAATCTCAAAAACAAAGACAAAAAAAAAAGGGGGTGACTGGACATTTCTAACAAAGGAGATTTAGAGTTAAACCTGACTAGATTGACATTAAGGTATCGACTACGTCCGGAACCTTGATTTTGCAAAAGCGTGTAAATGGATTATATTTATGATATTTAGTGTCACTTAGATTAGAATACATGTATAAAATTGTTTTAGGACATTATGACAAAAAATTATTTAAATACAATATTTTGGCAAAAATTAACTTAGAATAACCTTTTATTTCAAATGTTCTCTTTTGTAAAAATGCTTCTATTGGAATAATATTTTGCCTGTATTCAGCCAGGCCTCTGTACAGAGGCTCAACAGAATTTTTGAAAGGCATAACTCGAAGTAGGTTTATGCATGTTTTACGAAAACAAAAGGGGAGAAATTTTAAGAAAATATGCCAATAATTATTTCAAAATGGTTATAACTCTGACAATAATGTGAATTTTTCAAAATCATAGTTGAGCCTCTGTACAGGGGTCAGAGCTGTATACAGGCAAAATTTTAAATACAATAGAAGCATTTTTCAAAAGGAGAACATTTGGAAAAAGGTTATTCTAAGTTAATTTTTGCCAAAATATTGTATTTAAATAATTTTTTTGTCAAGATGCCTTAAAACAATTGTATACATGAAATTTTAATTAATGACACTAAATGCATAAAATTATCCATTATGGTTGGAAATCATGGTTCCGAAGAATCGATACCTTAAATGCTGAGGATCTGACATTGAAACACCAGATTCCTCCCTCTTATTAAAGCATTTGTTTGTTGCTCAGTTATTTTATGTATTAATTTAATTTAAATTTAATCCACATTAACATGTGCTTCTTAAATGTTAAAAGCTATACTTCTCTACAGTTAGAAATTTAATTCTTTTAAAGTAAGTAGTAGTGTCAGCTGTCAAAGACATTTAAGTCGATCAATTTACAAAAATCAATATTAGGTAAGCAGGAGTCCGCCCAAAACCAAAAAACATAGAAAGGGGTCTATGAAACAAAAAAGTTTGGGAACCTCTGGTTTAAAGAGTTTGCTGTTAAAAACTGAGAAAATGAAAATTTGCGAGGCTCGATGTTTTACGCTTTTCAAAAACTCCAAGACTTACACACAGAACTATAATAAAACTACCACATACTACTAGAATATGTAAATTTCTATTTATTAAAAACTGGTAGCATTTATTATATTTTTATGCTTCCGATGCACTTTCAAAAATGTCTCTTTTATTCCCAGGTGTTTCCATTATTTTAATAACCACCTATATATACAATTAATTCCCCAAAATTTAGTTTACAGTCTAAATTTACTCTGAAAAAAAGTATTTGATGTGGACCAAAAACAATGTATAGCTAATCGTCAAAACAGATCAATATGTCTGAATCTATGCTAATCTAATTTACCCAACATTTATTTTTGCCTGAGCAGTTTAATGTAGTGTTACGAAACAATTGCTTTGGTATTTTACAGGTAATGTTGCGATCAAGCTGCGATGTTAAAACGCCCCCGGCATTTTCAGTCAGTTTAAACGTGCAAAATAAATAATTTTGCAGTTCAATGTTTACTTTAATTTTATTTGCTCTCTCTCGAAAGACAGGGTGAACTTAGAACCTTATTAAATAAACTGAACTATCGCTGGATTTAATGAAATATTCCCTTTCTAGTATATGCACTAATATATCATGATAAATATTTTGTTTTAAAAAGTATAATAACATTTTTTTCTAAGTGATTCACTTCGACAAAATTGATTGTTTGTTATTCGAATTAAGTGTTATCACTAAACATTAACGTATAAACACGTATTTCAGGTACTAATTAAAATGCTCTCATGTTATATTCCCTTTCCAAATTCTCTGTCTAGAGTAGGGGTGGTCAACCCGTAACCCATGGGATGCATGCGACCCGTCAGGATTAATTTTGTAGCCCGCGATATTCTTTACAACTTTTCAAAATACTATTATTCGGGTGAAATCTTGCAACTCAATTTTGAAGCTGATGTCTTCAACCGATTGAGCTGAAGTTTTGTACACATGTCTAGTTTGGATGACTATGCAAGTTTTGATCATTTATATTCCAATATAGCATTTAGTTGAAAAAAATATTAATTAAAAACTTTTTACCTTGTTAGCTTTTTATTATGCCGAGCAGCTTATGGGATTGAGCTTAAAGAAGTTCCGATTTTTAGATCTTTTTTAAAAACCATCTTATTATTTCTATCAAACTCAAACAAACATTAATTACATAATCGGAAAGATAATTTAATTCGCCATGATACGGTATAATTTTTTTTAAAAAATAATGATATTTTCTATTTTTTATGATTTTTTTCTAAAATGAATCAAAATCGATGCGTTTTCATGAAAATATTTCTAAATCGTACCCTAAGAATTTTTTTTTCGTGTTACTGAATCGATATTCTGCACAAAGAAAGTTCAGGCTTTTCTCTTTTATATAGAATCAGTCATTTAATAAATAAAATACCAATATTTTTTTTCCTACAATTTTTCAAAAAATACTCAAGCTCTTAATAAAACTTTTAAAAGCTTCGTCATTCAATTCCTACTATTAGCTCTCACTCTCTATATATTTATTTATTTATCTTGTGGAGTTTTCAATCATTAATAAAATACATTTTAAATCACTCAATTGAGCTGAAATTTTATATACATGATTATTTTGGATGACACTGTAATTTAATTATAATTAATAAAAATTAATTGATTAAAACTAATGATTTAAAGATTTACAAATACAGCCCGTTGCTTCCTTTTTGGCGACGCAGTGACCATTTTGGCTACTTGTGTCAAAACTTGAAAAGGTTTTTTTCTCACGTGAACTGAAATTCTATATACACGATTGTTTTGGATGACAATATGATACTTTAATGATAATTAATAAAAATTAATAACCACTTAATATTGTGATTCTATCCTATGTATATACATATTTACAATAATTGTAACTATTTTATAAAAAGTAGCTGAAAAAAATTTTTCTTTGTAGATCTAAGTAGGAATTGACTTAATTTTTCTTTATATTACTTTTTTTTAAAGATAATCGTACGAAACTTTTTTTTTCATTTGTAGAAAAGTATTTTCCAAATTCTATACAAAAATTGAAAAAACTAGATTAAAATTACGGATTTTAATTTTTTTCTGTGGGTTTTTCGTTTTAATATATAGTATTACAGTAAAAGCACAAAAAAGGAGTTTAATACTTTGATTAATTTTGCTTTGTCCAATGTTGTTTTGGTCTTACAGTGTTTACCCCCCATTATCCTCTTGTTGCACCCTGAGTGAAATATCTACCATATGTACGTGGCCTGGCATGAAAAAAGATTGAGTACCCATGAGCTAGCCTGTTCAAAATTAACCGGCAAACGACCTTGCAACAATGATGTGTTGAATGAGATGAATAGACTGAGGAACCTGTACAGCTAAACTAAAAAGTAAAAACAACCTATTTTAAAATAAGCTTTTATTTGATTGCTTTAAATAGAATAAAATAAACTTTCCTTTTAAAACTTCTTTTGCTATCAACTGATAATGTCATTACACAATTTATGATATAAAAGTATGTCGCGAGATTTATACCTGTGTAGATAAAAAAGCAAATTAAAAAAACTTTATTTGATTGATTTTAATTTTTTTAAAAGTAAATACGAGTACTTAAATCTCGTGACAAGATTTTTTTAAATTATTCACTGGAATGATGATGTTTTATCGTGTCAAATAAAAATAATTATAAGAAAGGGATTGGGGTGATTCCGTTACCCCACGCGACGTTAAAAAACTAGTGCGCGACTTCTCTCAGTTTATAACCAACCTGGATCAAAGTAGGGTGTTTTTCTTGAGGAACCCGAGATCAAATATTCTCAAAGCTTAACGCTTCTTGAAAATTAAAATGATCCTTGACATAACTAGAGGACTCTTCGGCATCTTTCTCTATAAAGTCCAATAGTAGCTTTAACGCGATCTACCGAAAATGCTTCGGCGAGTTACTAGTAGCTACTTATCGATCTTTAGGGAATTAATGGTCTATAGTATGATAAATAAGGTACCAATCATGGATTATTTTTTGGTGTATCACGTGTTGTAGAAACGACACTTTTTGTCCCAGCCACATTCATTTAGTTGAAATTTAAGTTTATACATTAAATGTAATACGACATTTGAATTAACACTAGAACGTCCGTCGGTGTCAATTCGACACCGGAGCTTGTGTACTTTGTACTCCTTTTTGCATTTTAGCAGGATATTTGAAAATCTTTCCTGACTTCTAATCATTGTCCCCGGTGATTACACAAAAACAGTTTTGTGGTTCTAGGTTAATTAGGGGTAATTTTACAAGTAAATATACCTAGAACGTCCGCTGGTGTCATTTCGACACCAAGGCAATTTATCATTATAAAAAGCTGCTGTTCAACAATTTAGAGTCCACCAAGTAGATACTATTAGTAAAACTAACTTTCCAAAGTTCTTTTGCACATTTTTTTACCTTGAATAAAGTGTTATTGAGTTCACCGTAGAAATGAATAAATTATGAGTAAAATTGTTGTGTCTAAGTGTTTCGTTGAATAGTATTTGGTTATCTGCTCATAAAAAAAAAGATTTGATTCGATTTTCGAACTTTGTGCAGAGCAAATACCCTGAAACGATGTCTCTTAGAAAAGGTTTAACCCCTGATGAAATTGCTAATTTGTTGCGAGTGCTTTCTAGAGAATGAATGAGCATTAATTTAGATTCTGATTAAGACATAAAATCACTGCGAAGAATATGAAAAAATTGCACAGATATAATTGATAATATTCCAGTAAATCTTGATATATGTTGCTAGAGATAACTCAGAATGGATACAGCATAATAGTAATGTTCCTGGCAGATTTGTGACTCAAAATGCTTTGCAACACGCTTCGCGAAACAATGTCGTCAATTATATATATATATATATATATATATATATAAAGGTTCATAATATCTGATAATTACATGAAATAATATTAAAATGTCTGAAAATTAAAACCTACTGAACAGTATTCTTGCAATTTTATTTTGTTAAAAAATTACTTTGTGAACTTTATATTGCGGTGTGAAAAGGAAACATGTGGACGTTCAAGAGTAAATGAAATCCTGGTTGATTGATTGATTGAATATTAACTTCGCACTGTTCAGCAACACGAGGGCTTTCGGCGACGGACCACGTAATTTTGAACCATGGTCAAGTGACGTGGATAACACCTGAGCTGGCACCCCCCTTCCCCTAACTACCACACAAGACCAACGGAGGACGTTTGCTTCCGACAGATTTAAGGGCATCGCTGCCCCAACGATGGGTCTTTAGTGGTACTGGGCTCGAACTCGTGACAAAGCAAGCCACGGTCCGATACCTATACCACTCGGCTACCGCAATCCCGGACGTTCTAGTGTTGAAGAATTGAACTCGCTTGAAGCTGGGAGTAGTGAGAGTCAGGTTTCCTCGTGCAAATACTCACATCACTTAAGAGTTTCTGCTTCAGTTCATTTTTTTCTCTCTTCTTTATTCGGTTTAATGTTGGTTCACCTATCTTTCTAGTGTCTTCTCGCGAAGGCAGCATATTACAATCGCGCCACTTTATCAAAAAATATATATAGCGAAAATATAGCTAAATTACAACATTTCTTTTATTTACTACTTTTGAAGTTTTACTATGGTTTTTTTTCTTTAGAGCCTGAAGTTTTGAAAAATTTTCAAGTCATTATTTTGTTCATTTTTCATAAGAAAATGTTAGTTTTCTTCCTTTGTTTACCTGTTAATAACTTTTAAAAAAGCATTTCTATTACATTTATAAATTTCGTGAATTTTGATTCCATAGTTCTGAGAAACTATTACTAGTGTAATTGATTAAGGTAATGTTATTATACATATATGTCCTTTCCAAATTCTATTTCAAGAGAATATTAAATAGGTTATCAAAAATAAATTCTTAAAAAAATATAGCTATAGTTAAGCAAATACAGTTCTTTACGCATTATTTATGTACAATGGTTTAAAATTTCAGAGTTTTTTGAAAAACTGTTGATAACTAGTTTCCTGTTCCTTTTTCGTAAGAAAATGTTAGTTGTCTTCCTTTATTTACCAGTTAATAACTTTTAAAAAGGCACTTATATTACATTTAGAAACTTCCAGAATTTTGATTCTACAGTTCTAAAGAAACTATTTCCATTATAAGGCATTGAAGGTCTAATGAAAAAGTATGGAAACAATATTTTTTTAAAGTAAATATACTTTGAAAGCAAGTATTAGAATACAGAAAAAGAGTGTGTCAAATTATGTGTTATAAAAGAAAAGAAATTTATACAAGAGATATATTTGAATTACGGAATTTACATAAAGTAATACATCAAAATAAACATGACGAGATTTCATACATAATTCATCGAGGTAATTTTATTACTTTCGCAATAACTCTGAACAAAAATCTTATAAATGGTACGAAACTTTAAATTATTATATTGAATTATATGCATAGCAAAAACATGTATATCAAATGTCTTGGAAATATATTCTAAAGAGAATATTATATTTGATGTTAGAGTTCAAAAATTCAACAAAAAAAAGGAAAAAGGGTAAAAATATAATTTTACTGACAGAAATAAAGGAGGAGAGAAAACTTTACAGGGTTACAAAAATTTCTTTTTTCTGGGTTACAACTGAAAAAAACTTAAGCATTAAAAGTACATTTTATTTAAAAGTAACAATACATTATTTTAATGTCCTTATTAAATATTTTGCTTAGAAATTTACATTTACATTCAAATATAGATACAGTAAAACGCGCTATTGTATATAATTCTGATTAGAGTAACGAATGCATACAAACACAGTTATTAGATACGGCTATCCCCTTTGGAGTGCGCTAATATAATAATCATGCTTTATGTTATTGAGACTGCAAAATCCATTTATTCATGTCATTTTCAAATTTATCATCTAGAATCGTACGATGCGGACTCTGTATGTATTGATAAAACAAAGCTATATCATAACTGCTAGTCGACTTCATAGTGTTACGGCTTTGCTGGTTAACTTCTTGCAGCACAAGTTTTATTATTTTTTTTAACACATAAAAATTTATTGAATTTTTTGACTAAAATTAATATGCACGTATAGTACAATATAGCATAGATATAGTTATATAGTATAGCTAGTTAATACAGTGTAACTTGTTTACTATAATTTAGCTTGTATGTAGAATTTAACTAACGACTAATTTAACTAACTAAACGAGTGATCTTCAAAATTTTCAACTCACGGAACCCTTAGAAATACTAGGTGTTTGGGGGAAACCAAATTCCAATCTTAGAAGAATATAGTGTTCGAAATTTTGTGTAAAATAGTGCAAATAATTTGTATTGAGATGAGCAATGCCTTTATATATATACATTGCTGGCCACCGTAAATGCAACACCAAGAAAGACAAGGGATAGCACAACAAAATTTTTTTTGTAGATAACATGTTGGCCAAGTATCAAATGATTAAATTTATAGACTTCTGTGAAGTGTGGTTCCTTCCAGAATCAGTAGCCAGAGTAGCCACCTTTGTTGGAGATCACCGCTGCCCCACGCCTCAGCATTGATTCAAAGAGACTTTGGATGTATTCTTGGGGTTCAGCAGACCAAGCAGCTTCCACACGTTACCAAAGTTGATCTGGTGTGGCAGCTGGGGGTGTGATCTGGGTCAATCATTGAGCAACCATGGACCACAAGCTTTTATCGGTGAAAAATCCGGAGAGCGAGCAGTCCAGGGAAGCAATTCAATCTGGTGATTCACGAAGAACCTTTCGACAATGCGTGCCACGAGTGGTCGCGCATTATCCTGTTGAAATATGGCTGTGGCCAAGCCCTGAATGTAAGGAAGGACAACTGGCTTCAACACCTCGGAGACGTAGCGCTGGCTGTTTAAAGTACCGGCAATGCGTACTAGTGGAGTGCGAGAGTGAAATTCAATACCACCCCATACCAAAATACCCGATGCAGGACCACTGTGGCGGTGCATAACGCATCTGTTCAGCATCCTCTCTCCACGGTGTCTCCAGACTCGAATCCGACCATCGTGGTGTTGCAGACAGATGCGTGACTCGTCAGTAAAGACAACATCATTCCATTCTGCCGCCCACATCCTTCTTTCATCGCACCATTTACTGCGGAGACGTCTGTGGTTCTGCTCAAGGAGACCGCAATGGACGTCTTGCGGCAGACGACTCTCTGTAACGGCGTCGAATGTATATATATAAAAAAAAAAACATCACATTTGTTTTGTGAAAAAAGTATGATAATCCCCGCCGTTATACCCTCTCCCCTGATACTTTGAGTCCCCCGGGGGTTAAGACGTTTTCCCCTAAAATATGATTTTGATTATTTTCTTTTTTTTTATCCTAAACCAATTCCAAACTTTTTGGGACGCAAAAAATCAATTTGCAGTTTTTGGGAAAGGGATTTTTATTTCAAAAAAAAATATGCTTATTTTTTCATTGGCAGAATAGGTGAAGGGTCAGTACAACCCAACAGTACGGAGTTGACAATACACATCCAAGCATACACTATTCATAATCTTAATGGGGGGAAAGGGAATAGGGATAGTCCATGTAGTTAACCCATTTCACTGTCCTGAATCAGTGAAACTCTTAAAACATAATAGTTTTCCATTTTGGTCAGTTGACTATTTATATGACTACTTTTTTTGGCGATTTTTTCAGGTCATCAAACCGTTCCCTTTTTTTTTGCTTTGTGGGATTTAAAATTTCCCCTATACTTATATTATATATAATCATAAGGATTTTCATGCCCTATACCAATTGAACATACATTTGAGTCAGCCATTCTAACACTTCGGCATACCCCCCCCCCCTTTTGGGCGATAATTCACTTGAGGGGGCATGGATTTAAAAAAAGTCAATAAAAAAATTATTTTTTTAAAAAAATTTAATATACTGAAAGGAAGCACAAAACAATATATATATATATATATATATTAGCAGGTGTAGCTTAGCCGGTGTTAGTGATTTTATTGTTGGCCAGGGTTTTATGAAACATCTTGAATGGACGTTCATCTTTTTTTTTTTGACACACATAAAATAAGATTCGTACATTTGGTACTTCATAACAAACGGGGGCGAACACGCATAAAACACTACCTACTCAGTGGCAAAAAACGTCAGTTCATGGTGAAGAAAATAGGCAAAAAAAGTTGAGACAAAAGACTTTCCGCTTTTTTGGCAGTGAAACAGGTAATTCCCCTTGTAACAGGAGATATGATTGGTTAAAACGGGTGGGAAAATCTTCTGATGCAATGTTACTGATAGGGTATGAAAGATTAGCGTGTTTAAATTTTTAACCAAAAATTAAAAAGGGATTTAAAGATTATTTAAAAAAAAGTTATAATTAAAAAGGAAAAATAGAGGGAATGGGTTTAATTTGAAGTCACAGATAAAAAAAAACACGTTTTTTATTGAATTCAAAACAAACATTAAACTAATGTACTTGTTCTGTTTGTAAAAACCCGATAAAATTTCAAATTTCATATTTGGGTAAAGATGTTTAAATTTTAATGAAAAAATTTCTTCAAAAAAATTTTTTAAATTAAATAAAGACTTACAGCAAAAATAAAATGCATTTTGTTAAAATGTACTTTTAAAGAAAGTTTCGCAAAAACAAAACTTGGCACACGAGCGGTGAACTGATTAGTTGGAAACACAAGATAGTTTTTATCATGTGATTATGACGTCACATGAGTTTTTGAATTGATTGGGTAGAATCACGTAGCTTCACTATTATGTGACTATGACGTCACATGAGTTTTTGAATCGATTGGCTAGAATCACGTGGTTTTCACTACCATGTGGCTATAACGTCACATGAATTAACCTCATTATTACACACACACACATATATATATATATATAATAAGAAATAAAGTACACATTTACTAGGATAGAACATACTTATAAATATAGGAAGGAGAGTAACATAATACTTATCATGTTTCTTAAAAGTAACTTACTTAAAACACCTATTATTTAAAAGTAACATATACAAAACTTAATTCGCATATTGATTATTTTAAATGTTTATAATTAAGTTCTGTATCTTCAAAACACCTTAATTTTACATTTAATGCATTGCAGCTGTATAGGGAGGGGGGAATGCGATGAAAATTAGGATGGAAAACTCGTTAGCAAGCATTAAAAGTTTGAAGAAGCTGTGACTTCGGTAGATCATGATCAATGTTTCAATCGGATTTTCAGTTGGAGAGGCAGGGTTACAAGAGACCCAAGGAATAGGAAGGCTGATTAAAATGAAATGTTCTACGCTCAAGGTGCTCACACTGGCGTGGTGTGGAAAATTGAAGAGTGGGGAACAATCTTAGCTTTCCTCTTGTCAATTGTTCGGTTTTAATTTCCGTACTCTGTTGTCAGCAGCACTCATATTCAATAAAACATTTATTATTATACTAATTCAAGAATAGATCAATTTCATTCAAAAGTGTTGGGCTTTTTGAGTTTTGTTGTTTTTGTTGCACGCCCCCATTGGTCAGCAGTGCTAGACCAGGTCCATGAAGTCGTACACTTTCAGAAATTTAACACCAGCAAGGGATCGTCTTCTAGATCTTGCTTGGTGAGCCCTAGGCATTCGAGGATGTGAGCAGGCGAGGCCGGCTCAGAAGAACAGTTCGTGCACATCTGAAAGCTCTTGCATCCTTCGGAAAATTTCATTGTTTTGACATGGCCACTTCGAAAGCGGGCTAGAAGAGTTTGATCCTGTCTTGTAAAACCGTGAGCCAGAGAGCCTCCAGGACGAGAACACTGATACCAATAGTGCTCTGGGAAGGAGGGGTAATCCAAGCGGTCTTATTCTGGTGTTTTGTTCTAGAGAAAATCTCCAAAAAGGTGAGGGGTGCTGACGGCCCTGATACCTCGCAAGTGCCAGCCTTGACCAAAGTGTCCGCAATCTCATTTCCCTCTAGATCTATGTGAGAGGGAATCCACTGCAGATGAATTTGATGCGATGTGGAAAGTTGTTTTAACTATTCGCAGCGCGCGAGTATTGACACTCCAACATTATCTCTCCTGAGTTTTGCTTCACTATATCGATTTGAAAGTTTTAAAATTATTTAAATTTCATTAAGATGCACATAGCGCGTTGAAGAAACCTAAAAGGATAGAAAAACATTAAAAAAACCCATTCATATTAGCAAAAAAAAAAAGTAAAATTTCGACAACTACTTTTAAATTCAAAGAAAGTGTTAAAAGTAGATAAACTATTATGAGTAATAAATTTTTATCGCACTAGCCCAGAATGAAATTTATTTAATAAGAGCAAAATAACCGTTAACAAAATTCTCCGGATAAAAAAAAATAATAATTTAATCTAATGCTTTTGAATATCGTTGAGTTTCGTAAAGTACTTAATATTTTGTCATAATGCTGCAATGCATTTTAATATGCACTCGGGTTCGAGAAATTGCCCTTTATTTTTAAATTATGATAAGAAAAAAAAAAAAACAATTTTCATGTAAGAAATTATTTTTTTTTTAGAGTTTAACATGTTTCCTGTCGTCTGATACTCTAATAAAGACACTTTTGAATATTAATAGGCAATAAATTTATGAATTTTTAAAATTTCCTTTGTGGTCTTATAGTTATTCTAATTAATTTTTCTTTATTTCTAATTTTAGTCGAGTGATTTTAATTAAAATTTTTGTCCCTAAAAATTTCCTTAGTTTTTTTTTTTCTTTTTTTTTAGACAGACAACTATGGTATTGTTAAAATTTCGATTAAATTATTAATCTATGGAGAAAGAGCACTGGAACACTGGATACATGTACGTCTTCTTTACTGTGAACAATCATTAAGAAGAAAAATTCGTAGAATAATGATAAAGGTCTAGATTTTTTTTTAATTCAAAAAGGTATGAAAAATACTGATCGCTGATAACGAGGGCTTAATGTTTTTTTCTAAAATGCTAAAAATAAGCAAATTCTTTAATTTCATTCACAATTTCGTGTAAAATGTAATGTCTTTACAAAAGAAGCTATTTTTTTAAATTATCTAACAGTTGTATTCTAAAATATGAAGTGCTCTAGGTTGCAATAAAGAAATAATGCATGTAAAATTTGGATATTATTGGTTCGATAATAATTTTATTTTGGAAAATATTTTGGCTAACCCTTTTTTTATAATGTGAAATATGGTAAAATATTTTGATATAGATGTTTTCTCGGTGGCATATAGAGGTAGGGTGCTCAAAGTTGTGGATTTGATAGGTTTTCTGGATGCAATCATTGGCACGCATGGCATACAATTATGTGGCATGTAAAAGATTCCTTGAGTATCAATTTGCCTCTCTTACACACGAGATAATTAAACTATGGTAATGTTTAACATCCGACGAGGGCTTGAATTAAAAGTAATCCAAGCGTCAAAATCTTGCACCGAAAGCCGCTACTAGAGGGTGCCATCATGAAATGGCTCTGGCATTTGGGGATTTGACGTATCTGCAAAGGCTTGGATATCACTATGCAGCCCATTAGAATAAAAAATTAAAATAATATAATACAAAGCCTCCCCTGGTAAATAAAAGGAAAAATATAGAACTCGAAATGTATTTTAATTTCGTGTAATGTAATGAGGGGGAAACATAGCTTAAACGCACTGCGCACTTAAGTTAAATTTGTAGAATGTCTAATAACTAGCCTGCCCCATTTTACACGCCTTCTTCGTACTGCAGTTTGTTTCATTTAATAGTGCCTGTAAGCTCGAAGGAAAAGTCACAAAATTTAGCAAAATAGTTAGAATAACAGAATTTTACTCAACGTTCAATGCAGTATCGTTGCACAAGTTTATCTCCCATTTTGCCAAAAATAAAAATACGACATAGTTAGCTAGCATTTTTTCACTCATCGGAAGTCTATAGACTGTTGACAGCTTCCTTATAAAATAAAAAACTACAAGTATGCGTTTGTGTAAGTTCACTATACCCAGTTTTCCTTGTCGCAGTATTGAAGTAGTCAAGACCGCTTGCTTTTGATGGGTGTTATTTCTTTCTAAATCTGGATTCAGCTTTTAATGCAAGCAATGATTTTCGTGTAGATGGTATCATGCACGAAAGTGCAATAGAGGTCCAGGAATTTTCACCTTGTTATAATTAAACACTTTGAACAAACTGCCTTGGTCATTTGCTTATGCCTTAAGATTACGAGATACATCAACCTACAACGACGGCGCATTGATACGACCCACACCCGTCCATTCATGTCTTGTTTGATAGCTTAGAGCAGGTGGATAGCTCATGGGTCGGAAACAGAGCACGTGGCTTTGGGGTCTTTGTTTGACCTCGGGTCCGCAACGACTGTATGTCTGTAAGTCATAATATACATAAAAGTGCTCCAGCCATGTGACAATTGAAGGGGCCTGTCTGACTGAGGAGACTAATTACTAGGAGGATGACGGGAGAATTGCTTCAAGAAAAATGTTGGCGTATTGAATAAAGTGTCCAGATGTGCGGACGAACATCTGGCACCAGTACATTCAAGAAGGTCCCAAAAGAGCATTTTTTAGGTCCACTCCAATAGGACACTAATGAGTCCAAGGACTTTGTGCAGACTTTTGTGGGCCGACCAATGAGAAATGACGAGGGGCGTGCAGTGGACCCACCCCTGCACTTTAAAAGGATTTTTTTTTGTGAGAGGGAATTAGAGATCGGATTGGAGATGAAAGCGGATTTTACTGGAGTAAGATGAAGTATAACGGAAGCGTTGAGGAAGCTATCTAGCCAACTATTGAGAAATATGGGAAAATGTCCCTCGAACAAAGCAGAGAGGTGTAGAGAATGCGAGCGAATGAAATCCAACGTCTGAAAGAGACTGAACGCACCGGCGTGGCGCAAAGAGACTTTTTCCTTAACACATTATTATTAATTTTTTTTTTGAGAAAATAAAATTTTATTTTATTTCTACAATTTGCTGTGAGTTCATCATCCCTCTACCCATCCAAGATGTTACAAACCGATACCCTCATGTAGTTTCATGAATACAACGTTAATTATTATTTGGTAAATAAGTAGCTTTATCTGTTTATGCATAAACAACAATTATGGCCAGATATTCTTTAATTACACCTTGTTTACATGCAGGGTGTATCAGTCAGGGGCGGCAAACTTTCAGGACAAATTGAGTACACCTACACAATGGGGAATCGCATAGGAATACTTGATCAGAAATGTTTTCCTGTCAAGTTAGTGACGCTGCAAAACACAAGAATGACAGGCCAAGAATAAAAGGAGAAAACATGTTTAGTATTCTTAAGGTATCCGACTATGTTCGGAACCGTCATTTTGCAAAAGCATATAAATGGATAATATTTAGGATATTTAGTATCCCCTTAGATTAGAAAATGTATATAAAATTGTTTTAAGAATAGTATTACAATAAAAAGTTATTTAAGTACAATAGTTTGACGAAAACTGAATATAGAATGACCAATTTTTAAATATCCTCCTTTTGTGAAAAATGCATCTATTATAATAATATTTTGCATGTATATAGCTCAGACCTCAGTACAGAGGATCAACTAGAATTTTTGAAATATATATCTTAGAAGTGGGTTTATCCATGTTTTATGACAACAGAGTGGAACAATTTTAAGAAAAAAATGCCGATAATTATTTCAATGGGTTGTAACTCTGAAAATAATGTGAATTTTTCAAAAATCCTAGTTGAGCCTCTGTTCAGAGATCAGAGCTATATACAGGCAAAATATTGTTATAATAGAAGCATTTTTCACAAAATTAGAACAATTTGAAACAAGGTTATTCTAAGTTAATTTTTTGCCGAATTATTGTATTTAAATAATTTTTATTTTGTCAAAATGTCCTTAGAATAATTTTATGCATGTATTCTAATCTAAGTGACACTAAATATCATGAAAATTATCCATTGATGCGCTTTTTTAAAATCATAGTTCCGAACGTAGTCGGATACCTTAGAAGAGTAAAAATGCTGGAATGTTTTTGGTTGGTGTATGCGATAGATTTCCCAACGAAAACGAAATCATTAGTTGACGGTGCACTTGCACGGCTTTTGATACCACGCTCGCTACGAAACTTCGTTTCAATTACCGACAGAGTAGTTGTAAGAGGGTACCCTGAGCACTCATCTGGAATACGGGACGACAGATTCCAAAGGATGACTCCACAGTGATCGTACTCTCAACATTACCCACGGAGGCAAACTCCCAGCCACTTTTCTTATGCACGTTTTGTGATACCCCCCAGTCCTGGGGTATCATCTCCTCATCCACGCGACAGATTTGTAGGAATAAATGACTTATCACCAAAATTCTCCATAATAAAACTAATTTATTATTGTCTAAATATATATTGATCAACGCAACACGTCTTGAAGGATATAATCAGGAGCGATATTACGTAATTATAAATTCTAAGTAAGTAGCGCCTAGAATAATAATCACTATCTTTATGAAAAGCTTTCCTAAAATTCCTTATCCGCCTTAGATTCCTTTACACACTCAAGTCCGTTCTATAATTACACTTTTATAGTTAATATCTTACCCATATCTCAAGGCGATCAGCATCTCAGCTGTCTGTCTTTCTTCTATTCTATTCTTCTACTATCCATCTACTATTATTCTTCCATTCTTCTACTATCCGACTTCTATTCTCCTAACAGGTGAATGCTAAGGTTCCAATATATATATATATGTTAACTAATCTAACTATCGCGGTTTCTTCTTGAGAGAATTGGATTGAAATAATGCCATTCTGACTCCAAAGATTCCCCAAGAGGATTAGTAAGAAAATCCGATAAAGCCCCGTCATGGTTTGAACCACAGATTGTTTTACTGCGGATCCTTCATCGGGACACACAGGAACAGAAGCAAAGAGTAAAAACGACTATCAACGACGAGACTGTGCTGGATTTGATACAGAACAATCCCGATACCATTAAGCGGGCTATCACCAGTCATGTTGAGACCCCTTATGACCGTCTGGCGGATCCCGCATACTAACGACATTGTCAGTTTAATGATCTTTTTCTTAATTTTTACTCTACCATGGATAATAAATACGTTTTCCACTCTTATTCGTATTTATGTATTTTTTGATAATATTGAAATATAACTTTTTCTGCAACATATTCTTCTGCAACAACCCTTCCTCTCTATCTAATGTTAGCAATATGAGCAATATTTTTTTTATTTCTATTTGGCTGCGAATTGATCATTAACCAATGAAGACCTAGTACAACCCACGGAACCTGGTATTAATTTTTAGTGCGGCGCCCTATAGGCGGATACCAACCACCGCAGGTAATTTTGACACCCAGGTTTCTCCACAGAAGGAGGCACCTCCACTCTGAGGATGCAAATCTGTACCAGGATTTAATTTTACCGAGAGCATCCAAGCCAAACAGACACTCTAGGTATCTTTTACAGGCCGTATAATCATACGACATGGTCGCTGTTGATTTTCTGCATCATGAAAACTCATCGACTTGGGCCGGGGTCAAACGCACAGAAGGCCAGCGACAAACCAACCACGCCACACAGCCGGCATATGGGCAATAATAAGTCTTATCATTTGTGTTTCCTTCTTATTTATCAAGTAATCACCCGCAATAAGGATAAAATGCATTTTTATGAGGTTTTAGCTATTTATGATCCATTAGTTTATATAATAACTTTGAAATTGTTTATTTTCCACTTAAACAGTCTGTTTTAAGTTACATTTCATAAATAACTAGGTGAAATATGAAAATTTTCATCTATTATATACTTTAAAGGACTTGCCTTGTTATTTCATAAAATACCTAGTTATTCTATGAAATAACTGCATTATACACTTTAACGGTAACATATACATAAATAGGATGGAGTTTACTATTCAGACTAACATTCAGTGAGGCTCACTGTTAAGATAAACATTTTGGACAGGTAATAGCCTCAAAGCATTTACCAAAGCAAGCTTTCTAAGCCCCAGAGGGAACGTCTGGGACAAATTGGAACGTTTAATACCTCCCTAGTGAGACAAATCATCCATTCACTGTGACTGATTGCACAAAGGTTCTTGCAACAACGTAGAAAGTAATTCCCTTGGTAAAAGGAAGACAAGAAATATTTCAAGGATACATTTTGTAGTTTAAAAAAATATTTAGCTGAACTCTCGCTTCATATGTAAAACGTGATTCGAGCTGAATACATGCCACTCCTATTTTATCTATAGTGTCCCAGTTATTTTTTTTATTATTACATTTTATTTTTCTTTATTTATGCTTGAGTTTATGTAACTTTAAAAAAAAAAAGTTGTAGCTTATATCGGAATTTTATTTCCATCTCTCTTTTGTCATTTAAAATATGTGATTTGCAATTCTCGATATTTTTATACCTAGTGGAAACAAACTATTTGTCGTTTGGAAGGATATTTAAGAGGAATTTGATTTTGGCTTTTTGTCTTGCAACAAGTTGGAATTGAATAATTGTCTCTCTTTCATGTAGAGTGAAAATCGTTTAACATGGCT
>BMAV01023213.1:0-16799 GCA_019973955.1 Trichonephila inaurata madagascariensis | reverse complement strand
CACCCCTTTAGGTTCGCTAAAAAAATATGCGCAAATTTTAAACAAAATTTGAAGGACCTTATAGTATTAGAAGTAAGAAATAACTAATATTGTAATATGGAAATCAGGAAAAGATTAACGGTTAACGTTGATCAAATAAGAATATATCATCATAGGAAATATGACGAGGGTCGAGTTAGGAACAGGTAGCCCAAATAGTATCAATCACGTCAGGAAAATAGTACTTCGGAAAATGTACATCAAGGATTAAAGAGTCACACTATGGGAAAAAAGATCTTGCGGTGAAACGTAAGTTAGAGGCAAAAGGGATTAATCGCCAATCAAAACAATATAAAAATACAGATAGGACCGATAAACGCAGATCACTGGTCAGATCGCTCCTAGTTCATTTAAGAACGACAGGAAAAGTAAAAAGGCAAAATTCGATAAGGGAATGAAGATATCATATGGATCAGGGGCAAGTGGACCACAGAAAGTGGCACAAAAAAGGGACACAATAATATTAACAAAAGACCATTATCATCCAGTACTATGTATATAAGTGGAAAGAAGAACAAGACGGAGACAACTGGGTTCAAGATGGACTGAGATACAACCTGCGTCCACGCCAAAGAAACGATCAGGAGTCCCGACCGGCCAGGAAGCAACAGGAAAGCAAGGAAAAGCCGACAAGGAGACTAAATCCCTAAAACAGGCAACATAAGGAATTCCGTGCAGCCGAGGAAAGAAGAGGAAAAGAACAGTGGTGCACCTCGTCATTGGACGTCATGGTGGGGACTGAATATAAAATCAGGTTGTATTGTTTCATTTTTATGATCTTTCCAACAAGTGGTCGGAAGAATTATTGCAAAGAAAGAAGTCTCGGGCGGTGTTTAAAGTTATAAGCCAAGCAAAGTTGACACTACAATGAGTGTATATTTATTTTTGAACTTTTGACTTGTTAAAAATTTTTTTTTCTTTTTGGAGAAAAAAAATTGTAATTGCACATTTGTTTGCTTCGATGTATGACTTTCGTGAGATGCGACAATTCTTTGGTTATTTGTTTTAATGGTTTATTGAAAATGTTTGTAATTGTATAATATTTGTATATATATATGTTGTTGTATTGTTCCGTATTATGAGACATCTGGTTCAGGGAAACCGGCGTAGTCAAGGCACTAACAATATTTTTAACGGGCTGCCCTATTGGGATTTTGTGGAACCAGATGTGGGATGGGGATGAAAATTTATTGTGATTTACAAATAATATATAATGTAAAATTGGAAACTTATTGGTATTATGTAAACACATAAATTGGAAAAGTAACTCAGAGAGTTTTCATTTCAGGGGGACAGACCCTGAAAATAAAATCAATAGATGATATTAACCTCAACACGAAAAAATGGAGCAGAAATTCAAGCTCCATACGAAATGATGATACGGATGCAGAGTTTGGGTCTGCCCAGGAAAAGTTCTAGAAAATTTAAGTGTATAGTTACTTTAAAGTATATATGTAAAAGTGAGAGTGAACCAGAATTAAGCAGCAATTAAATGTTGGCCTATTAAGGGAAAAATTTTTTGTTACGAGTTTAAATTTAAAATTAAGTTGAATTTTAAAATTTAACTAGGATGGTAAGAAAATTAAAGTCAAGAAAAATTTTGGGAAAATTAAAAGTTAAAAAGGATTCAAGTTTAAAAATTTAAATAAAATTTAGAAAGCGAAGAGATTCAGTAAAAATTTGGAGTTTTTGGGGCATTGAAAACCCCTAAATAAATCACGTTTTTTTTTTTGGAGGGGGTTGGACATCCCCCGCGTTTTCTTCTAACAAACCCCCTAAGTTCTTCGACGGCCACGTTTAAATGGCAAAACTTTTCCAACCCAATACCAAAAGAGAAACGGATCGAATATGCAAATGAGATATACTTTAAAAGGATAGAAAAGGTTTTGGGGAGAAGGACGGCAAACCTGAGATAACTTATTTTGGGAAACGTTCGGAACAAGTTAATTCCATCCGGATAATGTCATTTGGGTCCGGTAAGCTAGAGGGGGTTGGATTATCAAATGATGAGACAATTGGGTTCAAGTTTATTAAGAATAACTTATATTACAAAAACTAATTGACAACTTTTTAAATGAGAGTTAACACCCCAAATTTAAACCTTATATTCAAGTCAGATCGCGCAACTAGATCATTTATCTTAATTATAATAAATTAACTGATTCATCTAATTTCCCTATACAAAATATTACCTTTTGCAGAGTCTCCTTCCTTCATCAATTGAGGAAATACCTATAACTTAATTTTAGCTACGAAGATTCAGACTTTTTTTATAATTTAATTTATATGAACGTATCCTTCTTTCAGAATATAAGACATCTAACTCTTGATCCGAATGATTCCACACTAAAGTTATCTCTAAACTTGCCGCTCGTTCTCATCAAAGCTCTATCCTTTAAAGTATATCTCATTTACATATTCTATCCTTTTGTCTTCTTGGTATTGGTTGGAAAGCTTGCCATTAATCGTGGCCGTCAAAGCTTAGGAGTTATGGAAGAAGTACGCGAGAGACCGTCGAGTGTTGGACGTCCTACAGCTCTGGAAGAAGGATACGCTCATCGCAATTGAATATAATAAGGATTAAGAAAGCCTGAGTCTTCTCACCTACTATTAACATAATAGAAACTCTCAACCTAGGAAGGAAGGTGACTCTATAAAAGGTAATATTTTGTATAGGAAGTTAGATTAGACAGTTAAATTATTATAATTAAGATAAGTGATCTAGATGTGCATCTGACTTGTTTAAATTTAATTGTTGGCTTATTCTCACTTTAAGAAAGTTGTTATTTGGGAATTAAGTAATTTAAGTTATTTTAAAAAAGTTGTGAAAGGGAACCCAAATGTCTCATCTTTTAGATAATCCCACACCTCATTACGCGGATCACGTAAGACATGGCTATCGCAGGTGGCTATGTCTCACATGAAATGACCAGTTCTTTCAAATTGTCTGATGCGAATATTCAATTCTACATTCCGCATTTTTTGGCATTTCGCACCCTGTGCTGTTTTTACCTGGGCTCGCGATTTTTAATTTGCTTTTTAAAAAAAAAATTTTCTATATACTTCTTCCCATATAAATGATTTATCTGCTCCGGTGTCCCATAGCGCTTTAAAAAATGTGTTATTTAATAAAATAGGAACGTGGAATTTCTAGGGGTGATATACATATCGGAGAAAGTTAATTGTTTTTTGATACTTTTGAGGGATTTTTAAACCCTTTTACAAAAATCGCCCCTTTTGATCCTTCCCTGTTTTTAAATCACTGTACCCCTATTTCTACGGTCCCCTTTAAAAATTATCATTTCGCTCATTTTCGAAATTGGTAACCCTTGTCGTTGATCTCTGACTCTATTCTAAAAATCTTTTCCCTCTTAAACCCCTCTATTACTTTGCCCTATTCTCATAAAAATCATTTCTACCATCATTTGATAGCCCAACCTCAGAATTCCTCCGTTTTGGGGTTAGTCAAAATTAGGCATCCTAGTGCGTTTTGACCTCGTTTTCATTATCACTATTTTGTAAACCCCCTTTTTTTAATTTGTAAGAATACCCCTCTTCAATTTAGCTAAGATTTCCAAAAGTTGTACCTTTTGGGGGATTCCCACTTCCAGAGTCCGGGATCTGTGGTTCAGTCGAACAAAAATGTGATCCCCCTTTTTCCCCTGGAACCCCTTTAGCTCTAAATTTTTTCGTTTTTTAAAAAACTGTACAAAAAAGTCTGTGGGTTCCGATTTCGCCGCGTAGGAAAAATTGGCCCCCAATTCTCTTTTTTTTGATTGGGGAAAAGCTTTCGCAAATTCAGCCGAGCTGCGAAAACCCGTGGCTGTATCTTGCACTGCACCGACCCAAATATTGAGTCCCAAACGACCCCTTCCCCCTGAGATGACTTTTCGTGCACAGACAGTTCGGGTTTTCAAGTAACTGTATTTGATTATCTATTGCAAGGAACCCCCCTAATTCTCCGACCCTGAAAAATACATTTGGGTAATATACTAAATCCCCCCCAACCAAACCCCAGAATTAATATATTTCGGGCCCCATTAAATAGCCATCCCAAGGGGGGTTTTTCATTTTTGGGTTTCGCGTAAGCAGAGGGGGATTATCAAAAAGATAAATTTTGGATTCTAACAAACTTTTATTAAGAAAACAAATTACTTAATTCTAAATAACAACTTTTTTTTAATGAGAATAAGCCACAAATTAAAACTGAATATTCAAGACAGACCCCGGACTAGATCACTTATCTTAATTATATTTTATTAACTGCCTAATCAATCATACAAAATATTCCCTTTTTAGAGTCACCCCCCTTTCCCTTTGGTTGAAGAACCCCTATTAGTATTTGAGGAAAGAATACTCGGGCCCCCATAACTTTAAAATTAATATTATTAATGACGATGAGCATCCTTTTCCTGGGTTGTGGGTCCCCTTGGGAAAAGTTCCACATTAAGATATTCTAGGTTGCCGTTTTATTCCCCAAAAACCCTACCCTTTTTTAAAAGATATCCCATTTGTTATTCGCCCTGTTTCTCTTTTTTTGGTATTGGGTTGGAAAAGTTTTCCCATTAATCGTCCAAAGAACTTAGGGTTATGTTAGAAGAAGAAGGAAAACGTCACAACCCACCTTTTTTTAGGGAAGTTGTAAATTATAATTCTGTTGGTTTTTTTCACAATGTGAAAGAGTTTTAGATACATGGATAACATATTGAGCACTTTGAAGGATTAATTGCCCCGATTTATTTTTGAGATACTGAAACATAAACAAAAAAAACGTTAATTCTGTGTGTGGGGGGGCTGTTTATTTGTTACCAATTTCCTTTTACAGGAATCCCTATGGCAAAGGGAGCTAAAAAAGAATTGATAATATATCTCCTTTTTGGGAGTGGAAATTTTTTTTTTTGAATTTAATACTTTTTTTAACGGTTCCCCCCACGACCCTATTTTTCAAAAAAATTTTTTGAACATGCTGCATTTTTCCCATGAATAACTTAGTGGTTTTAATTTGATGTTGTGACTGTTTATTTTTTTAAATGTAAATGAGCAGAATAAAAAAAAATTTGGGGATCGTGACCCCTGGGGAAAGGAAATTGAAGTGATCAAACAAGGAAACATTTTGGAAAAAGATATTAAAATTTGGAAAGTAAATTTGAGAAAAGCAATAAACATGAAACGAAAGGAAAATTTTCAAAGCTATAAAAAACTCCTTCAAGAAAAAAAAAACCATAAATGACTGCAAGATACACTTCCCCCGCCAAAAAAAACACAAAAAAAAGTCCCAAAAATATTTTGTGACATCAAAAAGGGCATTAAAATTACAATAACGTAACAAATGTAAGTTTTGCTTGCAAATAACTTACCTATAATTTTAGCAAAAGTGTCTGTGATTTGTGTCCTTTATTAAGGTCACGCATGTTGGGGAACAATTTGTTCAGTTTTTTTTGGGATATTTTCAAATTATGAAAGACAAATAGAAAAATCCTTGAAATAGGTAAGTATATTTTTTTTAGTTAAATTATTCACTGAAATTGTGATTTTTATCTGTATATTGAAAATAATTATAAAAAGAATTGGGGTGCTTCACCCCGCGACCATTAACGTTAGTATCGAGTGCACAATGATCCCGGGCTTTCGCTTTAAATATTAAAAATAAACAATTGTTATTCATTAGAATTTTATATTCTTTTTATTACTTAACATTTATTCTAAATGCTAATTCTGCGAGGCTTAAAATTACAGTTCATTCAAAACCGTTTATAATATGAGTATTCATTTCAATAAATCATTTTACATTTTTGTAAACATTGTCATGCACTTGGTTTTACTCTCCTTACAATTAAGTTTATTATATCAAGAATAATATATTATCATTTTTAAAAAATAAACTCGGTTAAGAGTGCGTACTTCAGCCAGTATAAGAACAAGTTTAATAATTATCAGGACTTCCATGGGCTTTCTTGCAGAGCAAAGTTTTTCAAGGAAGGCAAAAAATTAGAAATTGACACTCAGAGTTATTTTTGATATTTAGCTCAGATCTATATTTTGTCTTCAAAGTAGCCATCGCAGAAAATCCGGATTCACAAAGGTATGCTGTTAAAATGGAAATAGTATACGAAATGCTTTTGTTTTCAGTGAAAAAAATTCAGCATCCACCTCTATCCAAAACAAAGAGTGATTTATTACAAAATTGTTTTATTTCTCAGATGTGAACTTGAAGACTTTTTCGGCAGTTGAGAGCCCTTCTGAAGTATTTGAAATGGATCCCAACCCCATTTCGACACTTACTTTTTAATTGCCTCGTCTGTGTACTTGTTGATGCTTTATTATCGTCGAATGCTCCCCGCGATTTAAAAATATATCTATGATTTTGTTTTAATCCACTGCCGTAAATATTTAATACCGTGAATTACAATTAACGCGTGAATTATGAAATGTACATTCAAGAGATTCTGGTAATCGATTCAGCCAAGACTGACTAGAATTGTACGAGGTACAGCATTTTTACATGTTTGTGCAGACGTCGTTGGGTTGCCTAGACTCACATGAACGTTCGGAGAATGCCAGATGTAATGGATATGATAAAGAGCAACATAGATTGGGCTATTTTTTAATGACATTTGTACTTTTAGAAATAGATTTTGAAGGAAATATATCTTTAATTAAATATTATTTCTCAATCTGTTTCAATTTAAAAATTAGAGAAGAAAAAAAACAATTAACCTATTTACTAAATATATATTACTAAAGAGTAAATATATATAAAATTTAATACTTATCTTATTAATAATAGAAAAAACAAATTTAATAAGTATTAGCACTCATGGGCTTGAAACTTGCAGAGCAAAAGTTTTTCAAAGTTTTTTTGAAATTGACCCTCTGAATTATTTTTCTATATATAGTTTATATCTATATTTTGTCTTCTAAGCAGCCACCGATTTTGCAATGTTCCAAATTTTAAAAATTTTATAGAGAAAAGGGAAAAATAACATAATTATCCTATTATTAAATTTTTTGCTTAAAAATTACATATACAAAATTTAATACTTATGTTATTAATTTGTACGGTTTATAATTAAAAATCGTGTATTGTAGCTTTGCGTCAAAGGCATTATTATTGATTCAGTAATTTAATGTTTAAGGGGCGCGATAAAAATTGTGATTGAAAAGGAGAGTTTGAAAGTTTGAGAAGCACTGGATTAAAGAGCTTGGGCCCTAATAAAGATCCTTCGTCCCCACTGAGAATTGGACGCGGGGTGGAGAGACTGTTTTCAACTCTACCCTAAATTCAGGGGAGTTTAGATGGGAGTGTATAATTTTGATGAGTTGGTCCAAAAAACCCAAGTCGAATCATTTTGGGATAGAAACCATCCCCAAAATTTTTGTAAAAAGGTTTGGCTATGTCCTAAAAAAGAACCCGTGGCCTGTTTATTTTAAAAGGTGATGAATCAGCCGAACTTTAGTAACTGAGTTAATGTGAGCACGGGGTGACAAAGCCATGCCGTTCGGGAATAATAATATTCCTGTACCCGTGCTGATTAAAGATTCGAACAAATTCGTCGTTTTTTAAATTTAGTAGGAGTTTGGGACGGAAATTTTGGGCGAGTATCATTCAAATTTGGGGTTTAAGTAGGGGGATCCCCGGGGTCTTCCATTTTGGGGAAATGACAGCTCCTTTAAATAGATTGAACAGCATGACAAAAAAAAAGAACGAATTTGAGGGAATTTTTTAAGGGATGCGTTTTGTAATTAAATCAAACCCAGGAGATTTATTGTTTAGTTTTAATATTTTCCCCGTATTTCCCCGGCTTTTTTTTTTCCAGGTCTAGACACGTAGGGGCAGAATCTTTTTTTTTCCCTTTTGTGTATGAGCTGTAAAACGTTCTTTTTCCTTTAGTTTTTTTGGGAACTTTTTTGAAGGCTGTAATCACTTCCCCCTTTCCCAGAGGGTGATTTGCACACCACCGGCCCCTTTTTTAGGGGATTTTTGAGATTTTTTTTTAATGGGGAGATTTTCCTCCAAAGAGTGCCGTCCCTGCGTAAGGGCAGTGTGAGATTCCCCAAGATTGGGAAAAGTGTTAAGTTTTCGTAACCCATGACTGAGTGTTCAACTCAGATTTCACACTGCGGGATCTATTGTACGTTCCAAAATTTCCGAACACGATTTCGTGGCGAATTTTAGTTTAATTTCGGGGGGGGTTTTAAATGGGGTTTTTTAAAATTTTTTTTGAAGTTCTATAAGAGTTAAAATATTTTCCGTTTCTAATTGCAATTTCAAGGTCGCGCTGGAGGAAGGGGTAGGGGAGGGGGGTTTGTTATTTAAAAGAAATTTGAAGTTCCCCCAATTGGTGGAGAGTTGACCCGGGAAATTTTTGATTGAGCAGAGCCAGTATATAGAGTAAGAATGACCGGTAGATGATCCGACAAGATCATCTATAACTCTAATATCATTATTAAGGGATATTTTTAAGAACTGCTAGACAAAAAAGAATATCTTCCCCCCGGTCTGGGTACGTTGATATGTGTAGGGTGTGCGGTGCTACAACCCTCAATTCGGTTTAATATTAACAATTTTGCGAAGAGCATAGCCAAATGCATTTGATTAGCGTTTTTCCCCGCACGATGCGCGGATTTAAGTCTCCAGCAATGATAATATTTTGGCCAGAATTAAAATTTTGAGAAAATTTTTTTTGGGGAAATTTTTTATTATTTTTTGGGGGTTTTGAGCGTACGCTGAAACAATTCGGATAGGAGGAAAAAATTAAAATTTAATTTGATTGGGTTGCATCCATATCGAAAGTTGGAATGGAGCTCTGTTTGATCCTAATTATTTTTTCAAAAAAAAGGGGTACCTATCTGTTCGAGTACGCAAAAAAATTATTTCATCGTTTATGAAGACGATAATTCCAAAAAATGGATCAGACCTGGGTTTTATTTCTTTCTTTTAACTAATAACAGATCAGTGTTCTGTTCTACAAAGTCCACCCCAAATTTTGGGGCAAATCCGTTCACATTCCCGAAGCAAATCGACAAAGATTGCACGTTGGGAAATTGGTTTAGGTGTGAGCATTGGGGGGTAATTGGCCCTTGCACTATTTACGTACGCTTCAAAAATTACGCAGGCTTTTTTGTTAGCATCATTTAGATTTTTTTTGGGCAGGGAGACCCCCGGAAAAAGATTTGTAGAAAATTTTTGGGCTCTCCCGTATCATTGGAAATGGCCAAAACCGAACAGAATAGAGCCGAAAAATTTGATCATTATATTATTTATATTTTTCCTTGGGTTTGGGTTTTCCGGCATTTGTCCGAGACAACTTTTGGGTAAGGGTATTTTAATCTGTGGTACGGTAAATAGAGGGGACCAAAGGATTATTGTTTTTTAAATTTTTGGGCGAGGGCGTCACCTCCAGTGCAGTATTTTGATTCCTTTGATTAATGTTTTTTTTAGAGGGCTTCCCGATTATTATTTTTAATATTTCCACCTTTGTTTTGGGGTTTGGGGCCTTTTTTTTAAAACGCGGACAGGGTCTGTATATGAAAAGGGTTTAAAGTTTTCGTACGTCCATTGATCCAGTTCTCATTTCAGGGTGGCTGACCCGGGGTATTTTTAAGAATTTTTTTTTTTATGTTGTGAAATGAAGGTGGTAAAGAAAGAAGATTGTTTGTAATAATTTCTAAGTAACGTTGTGTACGGGGGGTTTTTCCCCTTCCTATATGGAAGGTTTTTTTCAGTCCTCGCCCAAACGGGGGCAAAAACTTCAATAATTTAAAGTACAGGGGAAATGTTTGAGGATATAAAGACAGTTGCAAGTATTTGGAATTATTTTTTTTATAATGTATTGTTGTGTTGAAATTTGCCATTTCGAGTTGGTTTTTTTTGAAGTTTAAGGGAATTTTTTTCCATTTTTGGGGCATTAAGACCCCCCAAATAAATACGTTTTCTTTTTGGGGGGTGTTTGACGGGGTTTACGTGATTTTCTATTAATCCCCGGGGGAAACTTTTTGGGGGCCAGCAACTGATTTATTTCACAGCCATCCCTCTCAAGAAGAAACCTTGATATGCAGATTAGATAGTAGATATATAATGGAAGTTTAGTAATCGTGAGGAGAAGAAAAGAAGCTGAGTTGCTGTAAGCAGTGCTGTTAAGATAAGGATCGGAATTTAGACGCGGGATTATAAGATGGGCTTTAGCTATTAAAATAAATTAAGGAAGTTAGGATTCTTCATATAACTTTGAGTAAAGTTAAGCTATTAGGATTTCATGCGCTTATTCCCATAGGGTTTTGAGCTATCGTTAGATCACTCTAGATTTTCCTCTATAGTTGGCTTGTCTTAGATTATTAGATTTGGTAATAATAAATTGAATTTCTCATGGCTAGTTTGGGTCATCAATCTTTACATCCTACAGATTTAGGTCGAGTAGATGAAAAGATGGCTTCCCCAGGCGGGAGGCCATTACACTATCTTTTTTCTTTACGAAACATACTTTGTTTTGTTTCTACGTCACATAGAGGCCAAGTTACAATCAATTTTATAAAGTTAGAAAAACCGGAAGGGGGCCTTTGATCTACCAGAAGGGGGCATTTAAATTGCTCAAAATCTCTATCATGACGAATCTGATAACTCAAAATGTTACGCATATATTTCTATAAAACTTTTTGAACACGATTTTTATGTCATTTTCTAGAGAATGTACTAAAATATTTATATTGTATGAATACTCTTTGAGTTATGGCGTGTTATTTAAATAATGGTCTCATAAAGTATGTAACATTTCTTATAATGTTTACTCAATCAGCTCTTAACTTTCAGATTTTAATAAAACATTAAAATTTTAGTACATTTTCTAGATAAACGCATCTAATTTTTGTTTTAGTAATACTTTCACTAATATATGTTTATTACTTTCTTCTCTAAATGCTTTGAAGTTTTTCAAAAATATTGCGAAAATTCCACTTATAAATGCATTTTTTGTAAAATTAAAGTAATTTATTTTAAATATTGTTAGTTATAAATAGTAGCATTTATTAGTAATGAGTCCTAAAAGAACATTTATAATATTTAAATATGTTATTTTGTTAAAAAGTACTTCGAACGAGTTCGGATACCTTAAGTTAATTTCGAAAATACAACTGCAAGGCTTTTTTAACAAATTTTTGAAGGACCCGATAAATTTAAAAAACCACCGTATAAATAAAAATTTCAATTTTTTTTTTCTTGTCTAAAAAGGTTTTTTTTTTCATTTTTTATTTTATTATTATTTTTTTTTTTCAGTTTAGGACAGCCTTTTTAAACTGATTTTTGTTATTGATATTGATACTAAGCACGGATGTATGAATTCTTCTGGAATGTACAAAAATACCTGGAATTAAATTTACTTAATTAGAGCTTCAAGTTAAAGTTCCCCAGTTCAAAAATTCAATAATAAAGTTTTTCTGTCAAATTATTTGAAAAAGACAAAATATGGAGAAATTTTTATTTGAATTGATAATAAGTTAACATATTAAGAAACAATCAAAGTGCATTTTAAAATTGAAGAAAAAAATATACTTTTAAATTTTTCCTCCAAACATTTCTTCAACTTAATATTTTGGAGAAGTAAATATTTATTATAAATAGGGTAATCAATATTTAACTGGTTGATTGATTGAAAGGTTGAATGGGATACAGAGCAACACAGGCTGTAATCCCTCAAAAAAAAGTAAGAAAAAGCCCAATAGTTTAGTAGATACTAAAAAAAAATATTTCATTCTCTTTAAAAAGGCTCTGAATGCTGATTAGTTATTCATTGCTCTTTCCAAAACATTTCTAAACGTGATAGTGGATCAATAAGGAGAATAAGCCAGAGGTTATTACGATGTCTTGTGTATCTGCTACAGTTTAATATGATGTGATCCAAATCATTTATACAATTGCATGTAATACACATTGAATTATCCTGTAAATTAAATTTATGTAGAAAGCCTGGAGTGATGGTCATTTTGCGAAGATTCGAGGTGCTCAAGATTTCTTCTCTTCGATTCTCTGTCCTCTTTGAAATGATAATAAATGGTCGGGACGTTGCTCCCAATTTTTTCAAAATATTTTGCTTGAATAAAGGTTTCGTGATTTTTCAATTTCTATTTTGATATATATTTTCCTGAGATATTTCATCTTCTAGAGGCAATCCAGTGGTGTGGCCATTTGGACCCCGTGACCGATCTTTGCAAGATTATCCACCTGCTCATTCAAGCAATTTTCGAATGTCGGAATCAAAGCAGAATCAACTGGTCTAATATAGTTAGATAGCGTAAATTTTTGTTAGCAGAGTCTATAGATTACCTTATGGGGATTTGATCGAATAATTTTGAAGCGCAGAAAGAACAGAAAAACTCTCCCCCCGACAAAACAAGAGTAAATTTACATTAAATTCCACCAGATCATCTAAAGCCTAACAAATAGCTAAAGCTTCTGCAGTAAAAAAGGAATTATAATTGTTGATTCTGTAAGCAGTAGAAAGTTTTTTGATATACACGCCAGTAATATTTTTGAAGCATCAGTAGTTATAATGAAAAACTTTTAAAATTCACGTTCGACTGCTTCATCAAATAAACCGCTTATAGTAGGAATCGATAGATCTTGAAATTTAAATCTATTGATATAAATTTTACATGGAAGATCTGAAAAGGTAATTAATCTGGGAATTGAAATGATTTGATCACAATGAACATTTAAATCATGCAGTACTAATGATATTATTTTTATCTTCTTTAAAACATCAAGATTCATTGTCTCAGGGCTATTATGGCAGAAGAAAATCACTATTAAAGGGTTGAGTAATAAAAATTTGTTTACCAATCTTCTAATTTCATCTGACAACATTTCTTGACCAACCAACTTTAGCAGCACAATATTTGGGGTCCATTGAGGGAGAACTAATGCTATTCGGAGGGCTTTACTTTGGATAACACATTGAAAGGTTTTAATTGATTTTAAGACCATTTATTTATTATGTGACAAATGTAATAAAAGACCCTGCATATGCTATTATTGACTAAATTAATGAGAACATACGATCTGGCCCATAGTACTTATATTTCCGGCGCACTTCCAGTGCATTGATCCTTTTCAAGGCTTTACTTGAGTTGATTTTAATAGAAATATTTTTGACAACGTTTAGAAAAATAATTTCCTAAGTATTTAACGAGATTGCAATTGTGGGGAAAATCCAGCCAACACTTATGTAGGAACAGTATAATTTTGCTTTTGTTTTGATGATTCAGCTATTGTACATTTCTCTGGGCTTAAATTCACTTTCAATATTTACACTATTGGGAAATTCTTTCCAAGTGTTTTGCATTTTTGCAGAAAATAACATCAAAGTTTATGAGGCAAAATAAAAAATATCATTCAGTGTAAGAAAAACCAATTCAACTTCCGACTCCTAGGTAGTAAAATAAATCATGCATATAAATGGTATATACAAATAGGAGAGAGAGAACACTGCCTTGAGGAAGGCCCTGCGGAACACGCTTTTGGAAGAAAATAACCTCTCAATTTAATTTGGAATGATCGAGATGTGAGAAATTTATGCATCCAATTTGTTATATTTCCTGCTATACCAATTTGTAGATATTTATAAATAAGACCATCCACATAAACAGAATCGTATGCACTTTTAATGTCTAAACTTATTCCTACAAAAAAAAAAAAATTCTGTAATTTTGCATTCATTATTGCCTTATGTAAAAGATAAGTAGCACTTCATCTTTAAAAGGGAACGAAACGATAATGTTGGGATGAATTTCTTTTTTGGTTAAAAAGTAAGAAACCCGATTAGCCATAATTTTCTCAAAAAATTTTTGAAAAACAAAAGTCAGAGCTATTTGTCTGTAGGGAGAAAATCTTGATCTTTAAAGGTTTTTCGGGAGAATGATTGCATCTTCCCCGTCTGGAACGATTTCAAAAAATAATTTTGAAAATATTAAAAACATCCCCTGACTGATCAAAACTTTTAAAAAAAATTCTTTAAAATGATCAGCCCCGGGTTTTTTTTTTTAAAAATTTTTTTTTGCACTATCAATTCAAAAAAAATGGAATGGTTTATTAAGAAAGTTATCTTTGTCGTAAAAAAAATCTAAAAAATGGTTCATGATAAGCATTTTAGATGAAAATAATCTAAAAACATATCTGCTTCAATTGAGGTTAGTGATAAACCTATTAAGCTGAAGAATATTAATTTTTTTGATGGTGCCAGTAACTGTGGAAAATGTTTTAGAATTTTAAAAAAATTATCTTGGGCCATTATCACCTTGGAAACATTTTTGCATATCTTGTCCCTTGTCAACCCTCCTAAACGCGGTGAGTGCGTCCGGTTGTAGGGAAAAAACCCGCTATAAGAAACTCAAATTAGTACAAAACATCATTCGACCGCGTTATATGGGACCAAAAAACCTTTTGGCGTGATTCCTTAATCATTTTGTTTTGTCTACGCCATCTAGTGGGCCCGTTTTTTAATTTATTTCTATCAGTGTAATCACTATTTTTTTTTATTTCATAATAAAACTGATTTCAATTGAGGGTGGTGGGGCAAGATTTTAACATAAAAAAAATACAACAAAAGTAATTTTAAATGTATTACACTTCCAGATATATAAATTATTTAATTTTTTAAAGCGTTCATTCCCAAAAAAGAAACAATGTTTACTTTTGCGGCAAGTCCCGAGAAAAAAAAAAAGAAAAAAAATAAAAATCACCTATCTTGGGAACATAAACAACAATTTGGCGCCACCCTACTGTATAAAATTGCATCCTAGATGGGTTACGCAGTTTGATAATTAGACACGATATCCAGTTAAAACCATTCATTGGGTGCACGGAAAGAACTGATGGGACGTTGTTGAACGGAAACCGCGCAGTAGATTGATTGATTGAATATTAACTCGCACGTTCGCTACACGAGGGCTTTTGGCGACGGGCCACGTAATTTTTAACCATGGTCGGACGTGGACGACACCTGAGTGGCACCCCCCCCTCCCCAAATACCCACCCCCCAACGGGAGGACATTTCAGCTCTCGACAGATTTAACGGGACGCTCCCTACACGGCGGGTCTTTAGTGGTACTGGGCTCGCTCGTGACAAGGCAAGCCCCAGTCCGATACATATACCACTCGGGTCCGGGCCGTCACCGCGCTGTAAGAGTACCGCGTTATGGGAGACTGCCAATTTCAGCTCCCCGTTATAAGAAACCGCGTTCTGAGGTACCCGTTATAGGAGGGTTTACTTACATTCTTTTTCATTTTAATGCAGAATCTAAGTTTTCTCGAATATTGTTTATATCTGATCCATAATTCAGGGGAAATTTCTCTCTCTAATAGCCTCTTCCTAAATATTTTTTTTAAGCCTATAAATTTATAACGTATATTCCACCATGGTGGGAAGGATCTGTTCGAAACTTTAATTTTAATTTACTAGTAATGACTTGAGATATCATATCGGTAAGTTTTTCCCAAATTAACTTCGGGATTACTTAAAATAAAATGCGTTTGGTTCATAACGCTTTAGTTTTTTTTTAAAAATTAGTTTTTTTAATTAAGGAGAGAAATTTTTGTAAAAATTGGACTATGATCTCTTTCAAATGGAAACTAAAACTAACTATTGCAGTATCAGACTGCGAAGAACAAACTGGGGATCTATCAATGTTGCTGCACCTGCAAATTTTCTATATGTGGGAACAAGTTGTTATTTAAGAAGCCAAGTTAGAATCAGTAATCCAACAAAATCATTACTGTACTTCGAAATGTGATCCGATCCCCCCTCGGGTGATGAAGGTTAAAATCATCAAAATGAACATCGGGCCGTCGGGATTCAAGAAAAAATTTGATCAGCATAATATTTAATCCTGTGGGCGTAAATATTTACAATATAAAACAAATATTTCGAACATTTTAATTTTAATTGTGATGATTTCTAATTCTCTGGTTTGTTGAATCTGTATAGGGAAACTGTTGGGCGAAATGTATGGGGAACAGCTATTCAAAACCTTCACCTGATCCTTTTTTTCTGTCTTCTTAAAAATGGGTTTTTTTTGGAAAATTTATATTATCATGATTTGATAAAAAAGGGTTTTTTGAAAAATCAGATATCTGCTTTAGAAAAGGGAGGGATATTTAACCATAGAAATTTTTTTTTGAGGCCTCACACAGTTCCATTGAATTATATTCATAAATACCTAAGTAAAAAAAAAGGAGTAAAAAAACTATCCTCCATTGAGGAAAAAAAATCAAACTAATGGAGACAAAATAGAAAACAATAATTTTTCCCACAAAACAAAAAACTTGAAAAAAGGGAAAGTATTTACAAAACAATCTTAATTCCGTAATGGGCTCAATTCTGAAGTCACATGATAAAAAAAAACACGTGCCATTGAATTCAAAACAAACTTTAAAATAATGGACTCGTTACCTGACGTCCAATCACATGATCAAGACGTAAACAAATAGCCATGTGCTTCATTCATGGGATTATGGCGGCATTTTCATTTTCATCTACTTCATATAACAAAGAAATTCTGTAATGTATTAAATTTCAAAACATTTTTACTGAAAAGTGGTACTTTTAATTTTTTCATTTTGGGTATTTTTTTTTTACCAAAAACGCCGACGGTATTTTAAGTTTTAAAATGGTAATAATTTCTGAGCGTTTCGAATTCGAAGAATTTTAATTTTCAAACGTAAAGCACACAGATCAGGGTACAACTTCTGTGATCTATTTTTTTAATCTCTG
>BMAV01023212.1:0-17255 GCA_019973955.1 Trichonephila inaurata madagascariensis | reverse complement strand
ATTTTTACATAATTTTTAACAATTTGCTTTTCTTTCAGCAATATGTTTTAAAAGATGTAACCTTAAAGCCTTACGAACGATTTTAATTACAGTTCCGGAAGACATTTCTAGTTTTGATGCAATGAATCTTTCAGTCGGAAGATTTTCTTTTAGGATCAGAGACCTCACTTTCTCGATATTTGCCTGCGTTTGAACTGTCTTGGGATGAAGTTACGTGGTCATTTTTTTTTCCTTTTTACTTTCTTCTAGACGATTTTTCCCTTTCAAATTTAATACAGTAAGACCCCGCTTAACGCGGGGTATACGTTCCTTCAAAGTAGAGCGTAATACGAAACAGCGTTATAAACGAGGTTATCTAATCAAGTAATTAATGGGGTTAGGGCAGTGCTTCTCAAACTTTCAATACTTGCGACCCAATATTGAATCACAATTTTCATCGCGCCCCCCTCCATATAATAACGATGTATTTAATTCGATAATACGATACCTTGACGCTAAAGCTACAATACAACTTTAACCTCTTCGCCACCGACGTATATAAACGTCTCGCTCAGCCAGTGTGTAAATTGATTAATTTAACTTTCAAAAATTAATAATTTTTTGAAATAATTTTTTGTTTTCGACTTTTCAATATGCTCGCGCCCCTCTTCTAGGATTATCACTCCCTCATAGGGGGGCGCGCCTCACAGTTTGAGAAGCGCTGGGTTAGGGGAAGATAGGTAGAAAATTGGTCAGATATTTTACCATTAAATTTATTAATTATGTTTTTTATAACAATAAAACAAAAATTTATTCCTTACAAATATAGAAATATAATAAACATATATAGAAATATAATATATAGAAAATATAATAGAAATATAATATATAGAAAATATAATAGAAATATAATATATAGAAAATATAATAGAAATATAGTATATAGAAAATATAATAGAGAAATATAATATATAGAAAAATATAATATACATATAAAGATAAATAAAATTCTAAGTCTTGTTTTAATGGCATATTGCGTTCAATTTCATCGTTAGTCCATATACAAAGTCTTTTTTCCATTTCCTCTATTTTATTATTTCTTTAACGGGTAATTCTAGTTGCAGAGCTTGTTGTAGTTGCAGTTGCCGATGACAGTATTTTTTCTTTATTCTTAAAAATGGCCTTTATTGTTAAAGTTGTCAGATTTAATGCAGCACCAGTTTGAAATTGAAGTTAAGCAGTATCTAATCTTCTAATCACTTGCATTTCAGTTTCAAGTGAAAATGCTTTTTCTTGTTGCTCTATTTCCGTGTTTTTTATTATCTCCCATGCTAAAAACTAAAAATCATAATATTTGTCAGTTTAGCAATCGTTATATTACATAAATTTATACTTACAATAACGTCAATAAATGTTGGAAATGATAAAAAAACGTTCGTATAACACCACAGGAAAGAAGAAACACAGATAAACTGCTTCGGATGTCGGGAAGCCTGATGCTGCGAGCAATTTCGGGGAATCCCACAAATAAAGTTAAAGAGCGTTAAATCGAAACAGCGTTAAGCGGGGTCTTACTGTGTGTTATAAATTCCTTTGATTAAAATTCAATAATAGGGATTCTTACACCGCTTTATAATTTGTTGATACGAATATTTCTCCGCGGAAAGCGCATTTACATAACCTTCGAGCCGTGTATCAATTTTAGGGGTTATTTTTTAAAACAAATCTTTTATTTTATATTTTATTCAGAGAATGAAACATTAGCAGACTATTATTCTGAAGTTACCAAAGTTTTATCTCAAAATTCAAACGAGAAGGTTTTCATAAACTGCGAACAACCTTCTGTATATAAAGATGTATTAATTATAACGTGGCAAATTTTCATGGAAATTGAGACATTTTTCTGACTGAAAAATGGGTTTCCCGTTTAGTTCAGATACTCGTATTTTTAGCGAAGGTATTCTTAACGTTGAGATATATGCCTAAGTACAGGAGATAAAATTGTATTTAATTTTCTAAAAGCCCATGTGGGTTTAACTTTTAATCCATAGAATCTGGTACTGGAAGTTATTGTTTAAATGGATTTATTTGTAAATTAATGGAGTTTCTCTAATTCCATTTACTTCTAATTTAATATTGTTAATTCTATTTACAGTGAGTCAAGGTTTACTTTAGTCACACTTTTTAAGCTGAGAGTTTTATAAATTAATTATTTGATTAGAGTCTGAGTCTTTTTCAATCCTGAAAATGTTTTCAATAGTTAAACAAATGTATGAATTTAAGTCAGGTATCATAGACGTATGAACAGGGCTGCAATTCCGCCTAGGCACGTGCCTAGGGCGCAAAAGATTTCGAGGCGCAAAAAATTGGATAAAAAGGAGAGAAAATTAAAAATTACAACGAAATACCACCGCCTAGAAAATTATGAGAGAAGCACACATTTCAGCCCTTAAGAGAGTAAAAACTGAAATGAGATATACCATGGAAAAAGAAAAGTTTAACAGTTTGATGTTGCTATGCACTCAAAATGATATTACTATGGAAATTGATTACAATGTCTTCATTAATGATTTTGCAATGATCAAAATTCGAAAGAAATCTTACAGCGATAAGCGACGAAAAAGATGATAATTAAGCAGTTAATACAATAAATAATGTGTACTCTATGCAGTTAAAGATTTCATTAATTTACAGCACAAATTTATAAAAGAGATGAATGGATGATCCGTGATGCCGTAAGGTAAGAAATAAACAAGAGTGTCCTAACCATGCTACTATCCTTTCCTAATAGCTTCCGGTTGCCAGTCCAGGACACGGTGGGTCGGTTCAAGTGTAGTATAGGGGTGCACTTCGGATTTGACGATTTTTCTTCGGATTTGGCGATTTTTATTAAAATGTCATGGTGAGATATCGAATCCATTCTAAAATAAATAATAAATAATTTCGAAAAAAGTACCTTGGCGACCACTTTTAGTCGCCAAAAAAAAAAAGGACTGCGCCAAGTGGCCCCCCTATACTATATTTGAACCGGTGGGTCCATAGGTGATGGATATTGGAAAGACTCTCCAAAGAGCAAAAAATAAACAAAGGGAAAGGAGTAAGAGAATAAAGGAAAAATCCCTCCCAAACCAAAACCGGCAAGGTAAGAACTGGAGGAGGAGAGGGGTGCGCTGAAAATAGTGTGAGGGCGCAGCAATTTGAAATGCCTAGGGCGCTAGGGAAGTTAAAAACAACCCTGCGTATGAAGTCATTTAAATAATGGAGACGAAACTTAGAAATCTTTGAAGTATGCCTACTTTTAACCCTTAACGATGTACCCCATACGGTGTACATTTTGCGCGTTCACCGTATGGGCTACCGAAAGTTGACCGCAGCCGATTTGCCCCAACAGAACGTACGGGCACTGATATTTTTGTTTTCTTTTTCACATTTGATTCAGATATTATATTTTTAATTCTTATAGTGATATTATTAGTGATAGTATTTTTAAGAGATTAGTTTGTCCATGGCACTGATATACTTCTCATCCGGGGTAGACACATCCATACGACGGGTCTTTAATAGAGTGGATCGCAGTTATGTATGGAGAATAAAAACGATTAATAATTGGAACCTACCTATGTTGAAAAGATGTTCTACAGAATGGAGATTAGGAGAAAAAAAAATTTAGAAAATAATTTCAAACGTGAATATTGCCACTAAGGGATTGAATTTTAAAAAAAAAAAAAGAATGGATACAGAAGTAATTTTGGTTAGATGAGTTTATACTCAAAGTAAAATTTTATTTTTCTGCAATATAAATAACCAAAAGCAATGATTATGGATAAGTGGGTACTGTGTGTGCGTGTGTGTGGAAAACAGTACAATGCCCAATGCAACGCATCATAACCAAAGCTCTCTCCCGAACCATCGAATCAGTCCGAATCAAGCGTTTTTCTGTCTTCCTCGTGGGACAAAGGGGAGGTCCAAAGTCCAGACCCCCAAAGCCCTTGATTTTTGTCCGATTTGTTATAATTCTAAGTATATAATACGTAAAATTTAATTAAATATTTGTTATTAATGATTAATTTTATTAATTAATGCTAATTATTTATTCAATAATTAGTTTTTTACTGCTTTGTTCCTGAAAATCGACAGAATCAAAAATAGCATGATACAAGAATGGTGAACTTTTTAACCCCGGACCCCCTTGAAAAATTCCTGTGTGCGCTACTGGCCTTCCTCATTATCGTGCAGTGTCATTTCGACAGATTTTTAAAAAAATTTAATACTCAAGAAAATATTACATTTTCCTGATGGTTCCCCCCTTTGTTTGCTTGCAACTGTTTATTATTTGTCCTCTCATCGCAATAAATGTTAAGAATCACTAAAATATAACTGTTTTCCTTAAATAAAAAATACTTTCATTTCTTACCATAAAAAAACCTAACTACTTAAAATTCATTATTGTTTCATTACTCAAAAAACGAATTTTTAAAAATTTTACTTTCCCCTTTATCTATATATCAGAGAGCATCTTTTCCGCATAGGTAGGTTTTGAAATTCTGAAAAATAAACTTCGATTTACCCTAGTTTTAGTGGAATCAGATCTCAAGCCATGACACGATTGAAATAACGCAGGTTACGAACTTGTAAGCATAGCCACTAGACTACGGCCCCAAAAAAAAAAGTAGCGAAATATAATGTGGACTCTGCTGTGCATTTACTTAAACGGAAACTCAAATATCCACAACTCTAGAAGTGTGAAGCGCATCGATTGATGCTTAGCGGATGAAAATTATCCTAAGATTTGAAGATAAAATAATATTAATTACCGTAAAATCCTGTGTATAACGCGCACTTTTAACACAAAAAATAAGATCGAAATTTACGGGTGCGCGCTATACGCCGGGTATATAAAAATGAGAGCTTTAAAAATAAAAATAAAAAAAGATGAGCATAGAAAAAAACAAGTAATTTAAAAAAAATTTTAAGTATAAATTCCTAATTAGATCAACAAAGAAAAATTTTATTTTAGCTACTTTTTATTAAATAATTACAATTAATATAAATATGTATATACATATGACAGAATCACAACATTAAGCGGTAATTTATTTTTATTAATTATCATTAAAAAATCATATTGTCCTCCAAATAATCGTGTATATAAAATTTCAGTTCAACTGATTGCTCTAAAACGTGAGAAAAAAAAAATACCTTTTCAAGTTTTGACACAAGTCGCCCAAAAAGATGCCAACGTGGCTGTATTTGTAATTCTTTAAATAATTAGTTTTATTAATTATAATTAAATTACTGTATTGTCATCCAAAATAATCATGTATATAAAATGTCAGCTCAATTGAACGCTTTAAAATATATTTTATTAACGATTGAAAATTCCCCCAAGATAAATAAATAAAAAACAAAAAAAAGAGAGGAGCAATAGTAGGAATTGAATTAGACTTCTACATCGATCGAAATCTGTTTATTAAAAGAAATGACATACCCTATGAACTTAAGGGGTTCTAACCTGAAGTATATATTTTTAAAATTTTGGGATAATATTTGAATAAATAACTTCAAAAATGAGTATTGCTCAAGTATTTCAGTTTTCCCAAAAAAAAGGGGGGTGCGCGCGTTATAGGTGAATTACTAAAAATTGCAGCTTGAAAGTTGGTGCGCGTTATACAGCGGATTTTACGGTACTAATAGAAGAAATGAAAAAAAAAACGCTTTTTTGTATTATAAGGAATTTTTTTAAATAAGATATCTCTATTTTAAAAATTTTTAAAAAAATCGTTGTTTTAAACCCATTAAAGAATGGTTTTTATTGTTTTAATATTACACAAATGCAGGGGTAACTGAGAATATTTCGTCCCCGAAAAGTTAGGTTTGGGGCCCCCCAAATTGGATTTTAAAAAGGGGTAGTCAGATTTTTGAGTCCCTTAAACCCCTGCCCACCCCCCGCAATGCGGGGGGTACGTTTCGCCACCCCCCAAAGCCTCTTAAAAAAAATTTTCTTTTCTCCAATAAGAACTCACTGTGTTTGAAAATATTTTTTTTAAAATTTTAATTGAAACCTTATAAAATAAAGGGAGGTATTTTTTATATGGGAAAAATTTTGTGTTACTAGAAATAAACAAAAAAATAAATGTGCCAGCTACAGAAATCCAAAATACACGAATTATTATATCGACTGCGTTATCCTTTTAAAAAAAAAAAAAGACCAGACTCCTTTTTTTTGTGTTTAAATTTTTACCAACTTTGACGGCTACTGTTTCGCCATCATTCAAAGCCCCCAAACCATAGAAAAAAAGGGTTTCCCTACATGTATCTCTTGATTTCAAAAAAATAAATTTCTGTTGCTCCCGAAAGAAGCCCTTCAATCTAACAGAATTTATACGCTATGAAAACCCAAACAGTGTTTCCCCAGCCAGGGAAAAAAGTTTTTTGTGGGGTTTTTCGACATGTACTATACATAGAACGTAGAAGAAAACCCTTCGTAGAACTTCTGGAAGGAACATTGTAATATAAAAAAAAAAATTTTTAGAAGCCGTAGAAAAAAAGCTATCAGTCCCATTTTGTTATTTAAGGTTCCCGGATTACGTTGGGAAAACCGTGATTTTGAAAAAGATTAAATGGAAAATTATTTTTGATATTTAGTGTCACTTGGTTGTTTATATAAAATTGTTTTAAGAATATTTTTAAATAAAAAATTTTTTAAAGGGTTTTATTTTGAAAAAAAATTGAACATGGGAACCCCCTTTAAAAAAGTTTTCCTTTTGTAAAAAATTTTTCTATTAAAAGTATTTTCCTTGTATATAGCCTGCACTTGTACAAAGGCTCAACTAAAATTTTTTTAAAATATATAACTTAGAAGTGGGTTTATCCATGTTTTACAAAACAGAGGGGAGACATTTTAAGAAAAACGCTGATGATTTTTTCCCCAATGGATTGTAACTCTGAAAATAATGTAAATTTTTTCAAAATTTTTTTAGTTGAGCACCCAAAGATTTTCCAGCTTATTTAAGGAAAAATATTTTGAATTAATAGAAGCATTTTTCAAAAAGGAGTTTTGGGAAAAAAGGTTATTCAAATTTAAATTTTTTTGGAAAATATTGTATTTTAAATAAATTTTTTTCAAAATGTTTTTAAAACCCTTTTTTATACATGTATTCTAATCTAAGTGGCACTAAATATCATAAAAATTATCCATTTATGCGTTTTTAAAAAAACCACGGTTCCGAACTTTAGTCGGATCCCTTTAAAAAAATTGATTTTTTTTTAAAATGTGATTTTTTTAAAAACACAGCTAGCATTTTGTGTGTGAACTTGGTGAATTATCTTGAACGTTGGCATTTTTTGGATGATACGCAAGTACCTTTTTTTGTAAAACAAAAATGAAAAAAAGAATTGAGAGTTTCGGAAATTAAGGGGGAAAAACTTCTTTAAAATGTAAAAAATAATATAAGAGGGAAAAAGTTTCCCCAACCCAAGTATCACACATATTTAGATCCCTTTTTAAATTTGATTTGATATGTTTTTTTATTTTAAAAAATTTTTTGGGATCAACAGTATCGAAAATAAAAAACCATACACACTCATTTTTTGCCCCCATAAAAACTCAAAATGAGTGCATTACACACCTTTTTGCTCCATTTGATCCAGTAATAGATTCAAAATGAGTATGTGATGTTTTAAATTTTATTTAAGTACTGGTTGCCAAAAAGAAAGAGGCGCTATTCTAAAATTTTGGGAGTATTTTTATCGGTGCTAAGAATGTGACGTTTTCGGGGAAAAGTATTTAGAACTGAGTATAAACTCAGTTCTAAATTTCCCGGGGTTTTTCGGAAAAACATTTTCCCTTTAAAGGAAGCAGAGATCTCCCAAGAACGGATTTTGAAAATCCTACCCCCAAAAGGGGGAATCGAGGGGAAGCTAAAATAAATTTTCCCCTTTTTTTTTAATTTTTAGACCTACAGACTTGAAATTTGACAAGTATTTTTCCCTTTTTTAAAGTTGTATCCGCTAAGAACGGATCTTAGGGAAAAACGTTTTGTCAAATAATTTGGGGATTTATTGAAAAAAAAAAATCCGTTTCGGGGTTTGGACTTAGTTTTTGGAGTTTGGCCAGCATGTTTTTTGTTGAGTAGAGACCCAAAAAAAATTAGGTTTAGCGGAAATCCAATTTTTGGGGGAAGGGGTGAAGATTAAATTGGGAATGTTCAGCTGCACGATGGCTTTTGGGGGACGGACCACGCAATTTTAAACCCTGGTCAAGGACGAGGACGACACCTGATCCGGCACCTCCCCCCTTAACCAACACACCAACCCAACCGAGAAGACGGAACCCCCAACAGATTTTAAAAAAGCCCTTGCTTCCCCAAAGGGTGGGCCTTCAGTGGTACCCCGGGTACGAACTCATGACACGCCAGCCATTATGCATTTCCTTGACCCCTTTTACCGCGGCCAACCACTTTGGGGGAGAGGGTTACGGAGCGTAAATAGACAACTCACTTCCCCAATTTTTTGAAATTTAAGTCTTTTCCTTTTTAAATCAAAAAAGAAGAGAGCTTAAAAAATAATTATTAATACAACGAAAAGCCAATGTCTATAATTTGTAAACAGATATAAATTTATCCCAACCCCCGGGAAACACCCAGCAAAGCGGGGCGTTTCTGGGGTAGTATTTTATAAAAAACTCAAGGGGGAAAAAATACATTTTTAGGGAAAAATTTTTTTTTCGTCACATGACTGTGTGAGAGGTTTTAATAATCCTCTTTGGGGGTATTTTTGGGGGCCCGAATGGCGATCCCTTCCAACCAAACCCCAAGAAAGAGAACGGGGGGCAGATTAGAATTGTATATTAAACGTTAGTATTCGCGGGAAAGGGGAAAATTTTGGGGCTAAAACTTTGAGTCGGTCTTTTTGTGCCGTGAAGTTGATTTCTGGGTCCGGGGACCGGGGCGATTATCCCCTTTGCCGGGTCGGGGATCAAAAGGGAAAATATTGAGATAAAAGGACTGTAGCTGTTCGCCGGGAATAAAAGGGCCGATAATTTTAGGGTTAAGCTTTAAGACTTTAGGGATTCTAGTAAATTTGGGAAACCATCCATAAATATGGGTTAAGGGGGTTTATTGCGATATTTGTTGGGAAATTTCACTGTGTGTCTCATCACTCCTGGGTCATGTTTTCCTTTGACTAGTGTTGTTTTTTTTGAATATAAATTGGGAAAACATAATAAACTAATTTTTTTTTTGGAAGGTATTAGTGGTCAAAACTTCCATTCCCCCAAACATAGGTCGCGTGGATGATGGGAAAAGATGATACCCCAAAAAACGGGGTATCACAACCGTTACTTTATTTATTGTTTACTGACGTTGTTTTTCAAATCTTTTCACGAAGACTATGGATCTCCAAAATTTTTAGTCGCAATCAAGTGGGCGAGAAGACACCTAAGATGGAAACCAATTTCTGCTTCCACACCATGCCCACGTGTTTTGAACCTTGTAAGGGAAGCCATGCAAGGGAGGAAATTTTGATTTGTATTTTGAGGGTTTATTTTCAAACACACAGGACAGTTCACAGACGGGAAAAATGTACAATTTTTTACACGTTTTGGGAAAAATCAAATTAACCCCAAGTTATGACATTTGCAGGGGAATAAAGAAAAGTGGTGTGGCATTAACCCACCGGGGCTTTTCGGCAGATGCAAAAGCTTTTTTCCAAAACCCTCGCTTGTAGATTTTAAAAATCCAAATTACCCCTCGCTGGTGGAGAAAAAAAACAATCTCTCGTCGATGGGAAATCACTTTCCAAATTTCCACACTACGCTCACGGAGGGAGCACAAATACTTGCCCTTTTCTGGGTAGAGAGGTAATCACTAAAATCCAAATTTTCCTCACTACGCTCACTGGCGGATTATAAAAAATTTCCACCTCCCCCGTCGAGAGGTAATCACTGACTGCCACTGGCGTGACACTCACGCATGCGCAGTGTTTTCGATCAGCCCCGTTCCCAAACCCCTAGAGTTTCGGGAACGGTTCTAGAGTTCGTTACAACCTCCCTCGACGAGTATCAGTCATTTTACACCAGTGGCCCAAAATTCCCGGGGGCACGGACCGGTCCCGGTCCGTGGATCAAATAGTACCCAACTGCTCAAGGAAAAAATAAAACCGGGGTTTTTTTAATTTATTTTCTGGGGTGTATTTCTCTCGGATTTGTGTGTGTGTGTGTGTCCAACTTTCCAAGGAAATCACTTTATATTCCATGTTTAATCATTTTATATTGATCTTTGGTGTAACTGTATTTTATTTTGAAGGCATATTTAAATATAAATAAATTAAAATTTTTAAATCAATCTAATACATAAATAATTAACGCTTCTCGTCAGTGAGCCACTGTAAAATTATAAAACGTTGACCAGTCGGCTTGGTATAAAAGCTGGGAAGCATTGCTCTACGTCAGTGGGCTTCAAACTGTGTTCCACGAGTCACAGTAGAAAAATCGAGAAAAAATAAATATGCATGTAAAATAGATTCTCACTGTCTCTATGAAGTTTATATAGTTACAAGATTCTAAAGCTCATCCTTTTCATTAAAACTGAAAATTTTATTTACTTATAATGTCTTTATTTTGTAACATTTTTTAAACTTTTGTTATAATATAATAACAGAATATTAAACGCGTTTTATCTTTCTATATATACTTCCTACTAGATTGTGAATATTCTATTGTTTACTATCTCGGGTTCTACGAGACAATTTTATACTCATTGGTTAGCGCAATGTCTTGCAAAACTAAATAGTTTTCTAATGGGAAATGGACCTTTTTACCTTTGTGGAAAACAACACTTAAAATGAAGGAAAGGGAACTGCATATCAACACAAAGTTGATGTTAAAATCTAAATTTAAGCAAGAACAGCTTCTAAATTTTAGGTTGTAAATTCATGCAAAATACACGGGATTTCTCACACAGCTATAAGCATTTTAATGCCAATCACAGAACATCGTGTATAAATGAAATATATTTCTTAACTTAAGTGGCTACAAAAACAAAATATACAAATAAATTAAACTCAGAAAACGTTATTCGATTGTATTTAATCTTAATAGACATAGACTTCGACAGTTTGTGTAAAAAATACTAGCATACATCCCAGTTAGTAAATATAATGCATGGGTATAGGTGACACTTGAATTACAAATTAATATTATTAATGAGTAAATTATATTTAAGAAAAATTAGATTAGAACTTTTAATAATAAATGCAATACTTTTTTTTAATTGGCTTTACATAAAGTGCCTATAACATGTTGATCTACTTTAAATATTATTTTGAGATGTATTCTTCGAAGTATGTGTATGGAATGGGGTTCCACGAAAACATTTTCTAGTTCTAGGGGTTCCACGAAAGCATCTTCAAGTTCTAGAGGTTCCGTGAGATGAAAAAGTTTGAAGACCACAGCTCTACAAAGTAAGCATTCAGTAACGCCGGAACTCGACATACACCACTCTAGTCAAAAAAGATCGCGGGTTAACGACTGTAAAAGAGTCCTCCAATCACCCTGAATAGCTTTCGTTATTTTCCTTACAGTTGGAAAAAAAATTAATATTAATGTTAATATATAATTCCACAGGAACTAAATAATAAGATTACGATACTCATTAGCTTAATTTTCGTCCAAAACATAATTTATTCGTAAAGGAAGCCGATTTTTTACACACATCAAATTTTTCGTCATAAGATTTGTCTAAATTACATATTTGAGCTATGGGGTTTAAAAAAAAGTTTCCTTACTCTTAAGTGTGTCTGAAATATTTAACGATAAAGAACTTTCTATTCCATTTAACACTTTTCAGAACTTTTTACACCAAACTTAGATAACTTTCCCCTCCGGCAACTTTAAAAAATATAAAAAAAAGTTGCCAAATTAATTAATAACTGTATTAATAAATACGGCTACGAAATAATTTTGTACAGATTTATTTAGATTTAGAATACCATTTTTAAACACTCTTAAATTAAAAATGTAACATGCAGTTTCTTTCAATAGTCCAGAAATATTCAATTTTGCAATTTTAATTGGACGTGGAGACTTAAGGGGTTAAATAGTGGTTTCTGATTCCTCACGAAAGATTCAAGAACGAAGAAAATAGTATGAATAGTAGGTGCGGAACAGTGCCGATTTAAGCTCATTTCGGGCCCTGGGGGCACAAGATCTACGGACCCCTTTGGCATTGGCGGATGGAAATTTATATCCAGAAAATCAGATTAAGTCCAGCTTATCCGGGCCCTTCGGCTCCCCAAGCCCCTGGACAGTGGCGTAACGGAGAATATTAGGGCTCCCCTGCAAAGTATTGGGCCTCAAGTCGGATCTTACAAAGGATTGCAACTTGGTGTCAGTCAGACTTTGGACCCTCTAGAACTCTTCCCTCCCCCTCGCCATGAGGGGGTGTACGTTCCGCCACTGCCCCTGGGCGCCCACCCCAAGAGCTCAGTGCATAAACCAGCACTGGTGTGCAAGAAAATAGTATATGATCACCAAATAGTTTTTCCCAAATATCTCATGACCAGATTTGAATGAAATTTTGAATATAAGCTATCAAGACCATTCTTTATCTAATTCTGCTAAAAACAATTTAGATTTTATATTGAAAAATTTTTAGAAACTCTTAATCAAATTACTTAAGCAATCCATTATCATAACAATTTTAAGTTTTCCTTGAACCATGAACATTGATATCAATTTTGTTCAACTGAGATGAAAATTGTGAAAGATATCCAAGATGACCATCTCTGCTTTACTATACACATATGATTTCATCAATCATAAGTGTATAGTAAATGAAATACAAAAATGGTTTACTTTGTAGAGATAAAACCGTTTTTCTTCGATTCAGTCTTAACCGTCATAGAAACAATACTAAAAATCTAGTTAATTACTTTCTAGATAAATTTCCAATATCAAACCATTGAGTTGAACGTTCCTTAACCCTTTAACTACCGACGGTACTTATAAGTACCACTCACTTTAAAATTACATAGAATAACCCTTTTTACGAACAATCTGACGCGCGACTCTTAGCAGGAATATTCTTTTAAATAAACTCTTCCAAGATTTATGGAAGCACGGGTTCTACGATGAGCATTTTAGCGGGGAAGGCGAATAGTTTTATAGCAGAAATTGCGTTTTCAACCGATGGCGTTTTCAGGGCAATGCGAAGATTGTCATTTTTGTTCCGAAAAAATAGTTCATGTCAAAAGATAAGTGTTATTTTTTTTTTTGTATGTTGGTGAAGACCTTGAAAACGATTTGACTATTTATTTTAAGTGAACTGTGTACATAATTAATTTTACAGTTGAATACCTTCAATTAATTAACTCTAACGGATTAAATTTCCCAAAGTGGAGTATTTTGTTTATGTCCCTTAATTTTCAATGTAAGGATTAAAAAAAAAATATTGCATGAAAAGAACTGCAGTAAATCATAATGCGGTAGATATAGGGTTAAAAGTTCCATTTCCTTTTACACCAAAGACAGTTGATAGATTTGCATTTACAATTAAAAAAAAATTTCTAACACTTTTAAATACACTAGAATATTGAATCTCGATTAGTAATACGTTGAAAAACTTACTACCTTCCCTTGCAATTTGACTCTATAAACTTGGTTTGTCAATAGTCTATTTCTAGTTAAAGTATTAATTTTTATTACACAAGGCTCTCTTAAAGCAAGAATTCCATCAAACGAACAGCGAGTGAGTGAATATTAACGTCGCATTATTCAGCTACTCGAGGGCTTTTGGCGACTTACCTCGTCATTTCAACCATGATCAAATGATGAGGACGACACCTAAGCTGGTACACCCTCTCCTAACTTCCACATCAACGGGAGAACGCTTAAGCATCGGCCTCCTCGGCCTCCTCGGCTTGGCGGATCTTCAGCGGTACTAGGCTCAAACTCATAACACACCGGACACGAGTCCGTTATCTTAGCCACATCAAATGAACAGAAACAGAAATCTTCGGCAAAGCATTTAAGGATCAGAATATTTTGATCATTCGATTTTTACTGTTTAGATTATTATAGATACATACATGCTTAGAATATAAAAATATGTACCGTAAACTACGGCGTATAACGCGCACCTCCTTTTTTACGAAGAAACCTGAAATTTACGTGCGAAATGCTTTTATGTGGTTTGAAGTCATTTATTCGAAGTATTATTCCACACACAAGCTATAAGGGGAAAAGATAGTATACTTCTAGAACTACAACCATTTAAGTACATAGGAAATGTCATTTCCTTTAAATAAACAATATTTCGATATACATGAAGAATTATTTCTATGCTCATCTTTCTTTTATTTTAAAGCTCTCATTTTTATACCTGGCGTATAACGCGCACCCATAAATTTCGACCTTATATTTTGTGTTAAAAATTCGCTCTTTATACGACGGATTTTAGGATAGTTTTTATGACAAAGCAAATAATAATGTATTCTAAAAAATTATTAAGACATTCTGTTGGGAGTAAAACCATTTTTAACATAAGTGTTTTGAAAAATGCAGATGTCTCAAATATTTTACGGCAGCTGCTTCACACATATATATATATTATTTTTAATTTTTTTTAAACTAATTATATAATTACAGGGAATAATGTATCACAATTAAATAAATTACACTGTTTATGCAGTCGAACCTCTATATTGCGAATTTTTGTATATAGCAAACTTTTTCCATGAACCAAGAACATTTCACAATTTTCTTTGTAAAATAACCTCCAAATAGGGAAATGAATTTTCTATATAACCAACTGTTTTCCTTGTGATTCATTTTTTTTTCTTCCTATTTTTAAAGTATTCCTGGACATTTCAAGTTATTCTCTCATTTAACACATTTTATAGTGGTCATAAATCTTGAACTGGTTTTATTAGGTACCTAACTCGCCGAGAGCAATAGAACTCTGGGCAATTCATCCAAGAAGTGCAACCTTCAACCCACATTGTCCAATTCACTAGAAACATCTTCGATATCCCCTTTCATCCTCAGTGGAGTTGTTTCGTATCCCCATGTCCTTGAACTAGGTTGTAGTGTTAAACAGTCATACTGGTAACTTCCTTTCTTTTAGCTCGAAAATTTGAAAAAGTAAGTGCTTGAGCATCAAACAAAAAAATTTAATTCTTCAGAATGTGGATAAAGGCGTCAAGGAAAAAGATATTGCTGTAAAATTTGCTATTCATCCAAACAGCTTATCAGCTATAATAAAAAATTGAGATAAGTTAAAAAATTACGATTCATCGAATTCTTGTCCAAAACGTTTACCGGATGATTCAAAATAAGTGTGACCAATTTTAAAAGCATATAACTATTTATGATGAACTACTATCGTTTTATAACTGGTTTTTTATTTGAAAAATGAAACATTTAAATTATCAATCTAACCATTTTTATTAGTGGGAATAAATTACACTACTGAAATTAGCTCTTCAAACCCAAAATGAAATTTTACAGCTTTTGAAGGAGAGTTGTTCAAATTCTGTAAATAATAAAGCATTTAAAAATCAAAAAAGACATTTTTCTATTGTATTACTACCTAAACTTCTAAAAGAAATAAAATTTAGCTCACAATGAAAAGCTCCAGGGAAAAAAGGTGAACGAAAGGAAGTCCTTAATGAAAGAGAAAAGAATTATTGCTGTAGAAAATAGAACTAAAAGAATAAGTTACAATTCAGTTTAATTGAATATTAAAGGGTGTTTTTTAGTTTTCTTAAACTGTAATTTACTTTAAGTAATGTCCTGTCTTTTTTTTTGAGATTGGCAAATGTGAAGAAATTCTTGCTCAGTATAGGAAAACTATTAAAAGTTTCTCATAATATTCCATAATTTGTGATAAATAACAGGTATGTTTTTTTGACTAAAATTGCTAACATGTTTCTAAATTTTATTTTAAGGCCTTTGTTAGTGCCTATTCCAATCAGTTCCTCGTATAATATGGCATTTATTTTCTTCAATGTGACCATATAAAATCCTAGTCTACTGTGGCATTACCATAGTCAAAGCATTCTCAAACCTAGTTTCAAAATCTGAAAAGATGGCATTTAAATGTCGAACGTAATGTTTAAAAATTAAACGTTTTCATTTAAAAATTAAACGAAATGTTTAATCGTCTCCTCTTCTTGGCAAATTATCTGTGACAAGGTATAAAACTGAGAAAATTCACACATGATGTCCAATATTATAGCTTAGTTCTGACAAGAAAAGCTGAAATGATGGCCCTTGTTGTAATAAAACATATGCTGTCACCTTGTAACTGCAAATTAGCCATTTTAAATTTAGTAAACAAATCTGTTAAATAGGAAAAATCGTGGTTTCCACTTGATTATATTTCCTTCTAAAATTAAAATCACAATCTAGTTTAATGAGAGAACCACTCTTAAAGACCCCAATTTACAACTCATGGACCCCTAAATTATATTTTCATTGATGCAGACCCCTTACAAGTCATTATAGACCCCTGGGGGTTGATTTAAACCACTTTGGGAATTATTGTTTTAAATGATGTCACATTTCTAATGGTTTCCTTTTTATGATCTGTTGAAAGTTGAAATGCAATTAAAATCAAATTTTGAATAACCCCATTTTTTTTTTTTGTGATAAATATAAATCCTATCAGATGTGGTTGCAACTGAATGGCAAACAATGCTTTTTGCGTGTCAGTTTAAGACCTGGTACTACTGAAGACCCATCATGTAGAGGGACTATTGCATGTTAAATCTGCCAAGACTCAAAGTTCTCATGTTGGAGTGATGTGGAAAGTTGGGAAGAGTGGCCAACTCAAGTGTCCTTCCAGTCACTTGACCATCGTTTGAAAGTATGCAGTCCATTATCAAAGCTCACATGTAGCTTTGTAGTACAGTGTTAATAAACAATCAATTTCATGAGATATTTAAGTTTTTTTAAGAAGTATCTAATAACTGAAAGGAGAATTGAAAGAATTCTTCAAAATCTATATGCTTTAGCAAATGATTATTAAGTTTCCTTTTATCACAGCAATGTATTAATTTGAATAGAATTATTTAAAAATAATTGCTTTATTTTTAATGCGGGTGTGAAAATGCACATGAACTATACATAGTTCAGGTAATCCATTTAATTTGGAAGAATGAATTGAAAATACAAATTTAAAATCTTATTGTTTGGGGAAAGTATTTAAATGCTTATGAACTAATACAGATTTAAAAACCAAAATTTTAAATATATATTTTACTTGGTAATTCTTGCC
>BMAV01023209.1:0-19676 GCA_019973955.1 Trichonephila inaurata madagascariensis | reverse complement strand
TTTTAAAATGTCACTTACAACGAGCAAAAATTTGAAATTGCTTGATCGATACTTCACGAGTATCGACACTACAGCCCACTAAAAAAAAGGGATTTTTCCCCAACCTAATATTATAAAGACGATTAAAAAATTCAATATTCATTTTCATGTTCATAAAATGATGTTTGTAGAAAAATATTGAAAAATTTATTAAGATTTTCTACTTTTTCCATTAATTGTGGATTACGTAAAAAGACGAGAATGATGATGAAAACTTATCTGGTCATTGCTCTACAATCAATGATGAAATTTTAATTAAATAATTTGACAAATAAAAAATGTATTTTTTATTTATTTTTCTGTTATCAAATTTGATAGGTTAACTTTTTTTTTTTTGGATAACAAAAAAATATTCTTCCTTGAAATCTAGAATTCATATTATTTTTTATGGTTTTTTTTAGTTTGTTCACTACAAAATTGATTCGGTTTTTTTTTTTTTAGTGGTTGAATATGGAATGAAACAAGAAAAACTTAATATTTTCACAAAAACAGTATTTATCTTTACATATATATATTTAGAAGACTAACAAAAATAAATTTCTCTCTTCTAGAAATAATTAAATTAAATTTGAAATGAATTAGCATTTGTACAAAACCAGTTTAAAATAAGAAAATATTAATTTAAATTTTTGTTATATATTCATTTTATTTCATCAAACTAAAATTAAATTTTGTTTTGGGAAAAACAAATGTTTTATTCCAAGCTCATTTATAGTGAGTGAGTGTTGGTTTTAGGGCCCAAGAGCCAATCTTGGCCAAGATGCGAAAAGCACTTGTTAAAATATTAAAACATTTGATATCAAGCTCATTTATAGAATTTAAAAACGTTAGGAAACTATAATTTTTAGTTCTTGTTATATTTTTTCATTATAATTATTTTTTAAAAATTTGGCTGCAATGCTTGCTTTGTAATTTGGTTAAGAACTTTTCAAAATTAAGCTCGGGCTTTTTAAATTTTTGTTTGATATTTATGAAAGGTGTCTAAATGTTTTGTTATATAGTCTCTTGGAATAAATACTATTTGCCAATGGATATGATCTGGAGCAGGCTCGAGAAGATATTTTGAAGGATGAACCTAGACCTGTTAAGGGGATGGTGGACCTTCAAAATCTCAAAATTTGGTCAAAATTGCGATTTTTATTTTTTATACAAATATATTCCAAAATTTCACAGAATGATTCTGTCGAAGAATTTTTTCATTTTGATGAATAGTTACTGAGTTATGAGTGATCTATGAATTAAACATGGCGCTATCGAACATTTAAATGGGCGCGGCACCTGTCATTTGAACGTAAACAAGAACTATTGGAATTTAGTTTTTAGCATATGCTTAGCCTCACTTATTATTTTTTCATTACACATTTTATGAAGAAGGAGGAATAGAAATCAACTTCTACTTCTGTATTGTTTGTTTACATCGTTTAGCGCGTTTGTTTCATACCTGTTATAACATAGCATATTTATTCGTTTTAGACGTAATATTTCTTTCAAAGTTTTCCTATTTTGGATTGAACACTCGACTACAATTTTCTTGATAAATTAATTTAGTTTTTGGGTACAATGCACAGAATCAGTTCTCGATATCATGTGCCAAAAGCAAGGCCATCAAAACGTAAATGGGCTTTGCTAAAAGCAAAGAAGAGATGGCCCCAGGACAATTAGAACTGGAGCATCCAAGTTTTCATGACAATGACCTAATGCAACTTGTCATGCATCCTCTAATTATGTAAAAAATGCAGAAGTAAAATACTTGCACATTAAATTTAGTGAATTGAATGCAGCAACAGAAAGAAAGCGTCTCTTCTGTCACACACTTCTGTAGAACATTTGGCAAATGAACAAGATGATACAACTTATGTATTAGTTGATACAAACATATGGAAGAATTTACTGTCGACTGTAGGCCCCTAAATGTGATATGAAGGATTTAAATATCATAAAACAACGCAGTTGGGTATGGCATCAAAAACAGTGTTGGTTTGCCAGTTGTGAGAGTGTTAAATTCCTCTTTTTCCCAGTGCTCTGTAAAGGAAAATTTTGACATTAACAAAAAAATGGTTTCGTCTTTTAAGATTTGGAAAAGGACACGCGGGATTGGGAACTATTTGCATTAGTGACTGGTATGAATGCAATGGACAAAAAATCTTTTTCGAAGCACATTAAAATTTTGTCCGAAGAAAATAGTGAGATGAAACATCAGATCCTTGAAGTAGCAAGAAATATAGTTAGGAAGCAACATCTTGATTTAAATGATGAAGAGAAAAAGGAAACAGGTGTTTTAGCATATTGGGTTAAAAATTTGATGGATCTTGGCAAAAAGGGGGGCTATAAATCACTGTACGGGATAGGAGTTGTTTTTGGGATTTATTGAGGTTTAGTTATTGATTACGAAATCCACAAAGTATTGTACAGAATGTACTGCCGCAGCAAGAGACCTTTCGGGGGATAGTCCAGATTTTGGGAGTTTGGTAGAAGGTCACAAATCTGAAAAGTCAAATAAATCATACAGGTTCCTCATCCGTATGGAAATGAAGCTGCTGCAATTTTGTGGCAAAGATCCATCAAAGAGTGTAATATGTGTTATACTTGTATATTGTCGGATGGAGATTCAAAAACATTCCAACATTTGATGTCGTTGAACATCTATGGAAAAGGTAAACCGATTAAAAAGAGGAATGTATCAACCATATCTCCAAGCGCCTAGGAACTGGTTTACGCAGCAAAGTGAAAGAGTGGCGAAGCAAAGGTGTTTGCATTGGTGGCAAAAGGTTGGTAGCTTAAAAGAAACCACAATAGAGCTAACTAATTTTACAGAAAAGCCATTAAAGACAACAAAGATGTCGAAAAATGAAAAGTGCTATTTACGCCACACTTTTTCATTGTTCCTCCACAGACGCCAAAAACCGAAACACAACAAATGTCCTAATGGGAAAAATTTCTTGGTGTTTTTTCAAAAGAGCTTTAGCAAATGGAGAATCCCTGAAAGTCATTCAGTTATGAAGACAAAATTAACTGAGGAGGTTGTTGCAAAGATTCTTCCTGTGTATCAGCGATTAGCAAGCAACGAGATATTGTCTCGGTGTACTTCAGGTAAGAGTCAAAATGCAAATGAAAGTTTGCACAGTGTTATCTGTTGAGTCACTGCCCAAAAAAAAGTTTCCAATCAAAGAAAAGACTGGAAATATCTGTTGTAACAGCAGTTAGTAATTCAATTTGGGTCTCTGTTACCTTGAAACATGTACATCAGAATGCTTCATTACCCTCGATGCAAATCAGTGAAGTAAGAGATGAGCGTCGATTAAAACAAAGCAGAAATAAAACTTTTCAAACAGCAAAAGATAAAGAACTATGAAGGGAAAATCTCAAATAAAATAGAAAACAAAAATATAAAATCTGAAGGATTGTCAACTGTGCTAGTCAATTTTAATGAATGTTTTGCCACGCTATATTTTTTGTATAAGTATCAGCTTTTGCGGATGCATGTTACTTGAATTATTGAATATATAACTAAATATAATAAATTATTTAAATATTTTTTGATTTTCTATAATAATCTCTTATATGTTTGATTTTTCATATAAAGGGGTAATTATGTAAAATTTTGCTTTATTTTTTATTTTACTCAAATAAATGTTTAAAATGCATTTTTCTCAGTTCATAAATTTTCTTTCCTTATTACGTAAAATGCTCCTTGCGTTTCATATCATGTCGTATCTCATAGAAATTTTAACAAGTTATGAAAGATAATGTAATTCACAAAATTGTGCATTAGTTTTCAAAAAAAATTTTAAAGGATCATATTTACGTTGTTTTGAATACCTTGAATATGTGATAATTGGTGAAATATTTCATATAGTAAAGAAAATTTATCTTTTTTATCAAATTTTCTCCCGAATTTAAAATCCATGCACAGATATATTTAGTTATAGTTCATACATATATAAACAAAAAATTATGTACTTATCTTAAAATTGATGCGCAAGGGGCATTTTTTAAAAAAATTTAACAATTAAATTTTTTAAAAATCAAATTATAATTTTTTTAAAAAAAAATATTTAAATTTGAAATATATAGATCATTTACTATATTAATTCCAACCAGCTAATTAAGCTAACAATTTAAGAAATAATTTCAAAGGTCCACCGTCCCTTAATGGAGCAGAGAAGATAAAGCACGTTTGAAGAAGGCATTAATCTTCATGGGAAGGGTTTTAATATGATTTGTAAATGGTACGTGCTGTTCCAAAATGGGGTCTTTCGTACTATTTGCTTTGATGATTAATCTATAATTAAAAGAAGCAACAGTGAAACATAGTATACGGATAATATTTTTAACATTATTTAGATGTTTTAAATTTTCCAGTTATAAACGAAGATCAAATTAATTCATTTTCATTAAATGAACTTCAACGAAATGGAACGATTTATAATTATGTACTTATTAAATAGTTACCAAACTTTTTAAAAATATGCTTCTTATAAAAGTAATTTAAAGCAAAATTACAAGAATTAAAGAAATATAATACTGGTAAATCTTTCACAGTGACATTTGTAATGTTTGTTTCATTTTGTGTAATAGAATTTTAAAAAATTTTGGTCACTTGAAAAATTTCGAATTTTAATTTTTACTGGTAAAAAATTAAAACCAAATCTATCATACTTGCAATGAATGAAGAAAAAAAAGAATAATTTATTTTCTAACACAGTCAGACCCCATTAGCTTGTGATTTGATACCGTGCAAGTTTGCTTGGCATGCAATTTTAGCATGGCACTCTTAATGAGTAATCATTTGTGATCATCCTAGACTTTGAGACATCATAGTTCTTATTTTTCATTTTATCTACACTATTAAAATTCGTAGGTAAACGAACGTATCTATGTCGCTTTGTATGTATATCTATTTTCTCATGAACCGCATGACGCAGAAACTCGCCGAAGGTACCAAAAGATCGGGAATGATCCGAGGAATCCATTTTTCCATTTATATTCCGATATTGCAATTAGTTAAAAAGATATTAATTAGAAGCCTTAAAACATAATTAGTGAACCCCTGTTGGCTTTTTATAATGCCGAGTGAATGAGTGCAGGGTTTTATGGCGCAAGAGCCAATTTTGGCTATGCTGCGCCAAACATTTGTTATCCCAGAGCAGCATGGTTTCCGACCCGGCCTTTCGACCTCCCAACTCTTACAAATGGTGGAAGCGATAAAGACCGGTTTCAGAAAGAAAAAATCGACTGGTGCGGTTTTCCTAGACATACAAAAAGCTTTTGGCAAGCAACTTTTTGGTCAAATCAGTTCCGGTCTATCGAACATCTCTTCGCGAACTAAAAATAGGCAGTTTTTAAAGAAATTTTAAGTTTTCGTAACCTACCAGCACGAATTTTAAAAAACGGTAAATGGTTAGTTTATTTATTCCATAACAAAAAAACTCTTAATTCTTTTGCTGCAAACTTTTTGGCGATGTCGTTAGTTCTCTTTCCACAGAAGATTTTAAAAGTTGAAAGCACCTCGTTGAAACTTAAAAAGAACATAAAACCTTTAAGAACCATAGTCAAAGCCAAAAGTTTTGTATTGAATTTAGTCAGAGATTACAACGCTGTAAAACAATTGACAGCAACTCGCAAAGACTTATTATTACGTAGACTAATTATTGGTACGAGGTGCTTCAAAGCATTCTAGCAATATTAAAAATGCTTGCTCAAAATTACTTAGCCCTTAGTGAGTGAGTGAATGTTGTGTTTAATGGCGCAAGAGCCAATCTTGGCTATACTGCGCCACACGTTTGTTAAAATAATAAAAAAACACATGTTAAAAATATACATGAAATATATATACATATAAATAAAATTTGTATGTGTGCATGCTTGCATGCACACACATAAAATTTAAAGTTAAAACATTTAAAACATTTTAAAATATTTATAAAAAGTCAAATTAAATATAAAAATCCAATTTTTTTAAGAAAAGCAAATAGGTTTTTGTGGGGTTTATCTCCCACCAAGTCACATAATGTTAAATGAGATGATCCAAAAAAGATAATGCGGTACTGATTAAATACGGGACATTCTACTAGAATATGTTTAACAGTATAAGAGACATTACATGAATGTGAGTGAGTGATTGTTGGGGTTATTGGCGCAAGAGCCAAATTTGGCTAAACTGCGCCAAACATTCGTTAAAATATTAAAAAGTTAATAAAATTTCTGTTAAGAAAATTTAAAATCTTAAAATACGTATAAAAGTCATTCTCAGTATATTTAAAAAAAAAACAGATTGGTGGTTAGAATTCCGCACCAAGTTTGACTGGTATTCAGAAAAAGCTATTTTCTCTGTCTTGTAGGAGTTAAAAGTAAAGATCCCTTGAAATAAGTTTTTCCATTTTTTTTAACGTAATCGGGATTAGATTCAATATCATCTTCCACGTCGTAAACAATCATTTCTTCTTCTTCCGTTGTATACTCATCAGAAGCTGGTTTTCGCGGTCTATGTGGAGTCATTTTTATGTCTACTATTGTTTTAAGTATTTCTTTTTTTTTACTATCCCGAATTTTTCTTTTTTTAATTCAAATTTTCTATTGTTGTAGAGCCGGAAGCGGGTTGAGTATTGGAGTTGGATGAGGAAGCGGACATGGATGATGAAGCTTTAATAGGGGGTGAACATATTGTTTGTGGTGGAAAGTACATTACTAGGTACAGGAACAGGTGGCTGAGGTTCAGAGACGGTAACTTCTGTGGTGGATGGCACGAGTTGGGCTTGCGTTGAAGAAGATGTGGAAATAGGAGTGGATATTGATATATTTGTCTTAGGGAGTGGTTCAAGTAATTTTAAAAGGGGACATTTTATTTTTGTTATATTTTCATCTGTTTGAGTAGCATTATTTATGGTAGAGGATTTGGCAGCTTGTGCGTATGTTTGAGATATTTGTGGGACTATTAATTTACGTGCTTCTGGATAAGAAATATTTTTATTTGTTTTTATTTCCTGTATTTGTTTCTCTATTTTCCACTTTGGGCATAGTTTTGAATCAGCAGTATGGGGTTGAGAGCAGTTAATACATTTAGGCTCTGGCTGAAAATCTGTGGAAGCATGTCCAACAGATGCACATCGAGAGCAAGTAGTTGCCCGCGGCAGGAAGTTTGAGAATGACCGAACCTCTGGCATTTGAAACAGCGCAGGGGGTTCGGGTAGGGACGGATTTTCAATTCAAGTAACCGGCTTTTATTGTGTTTTGGTAGTTTCGGATTATTAAATGTTAAAATTAAATGTTTGGTGGGAATAATTGTAGAGTTTTTTTTATTGTGATTCCCCTGACCTGAGTTACACCCTGATCTGAAAATCCCTAAAAGGATTTCTGATTCAGGAGTGCTCATCAAGTCAGGTTCTGAAATGACCTCTGCAAGAGTTAAGAGATTTGTGAGGGTTATAGTTACGGCGAGTTAGAAGTTTTTGAGAAGAAATGACTTGGTTTGTAAAGCAGATATCGTTTCAATAAGTTGATCCCCGGATCTTAATCGTTTTATAGTTTTCCCGGTTCACCACCTTTTCCCTAATAAGGCTTTATGTATTGCAAAAGGAGATTTATTTAACATATCGTTATTTGGCAGAGAAATCAGTAAAAATCTTGTATTTTTTGATACTTGATCAACGTTGAGAGTGGGTAATACGAGGCCTTTACCCGGGCACAGCAGCATAGGATCCATAAAAACGCGAACACAACTTCGTCCTGGCGTGCCTCCACCCACCACAGAGTCCAACAAGGGAAGCAGTGTGCCGGTCAACTGGCCAAGAACCAGGCACGGCGCTTACCCAGAGTACACCCAGAAGATAGTGATACAGTCCAGGGTGAGGATCAACGGTAAACCCGACACCCCTTATCTGCAACACTAACCTAAGCAGTGTCTCTTCGGGGATACCGAAGAGGTACTACCACCGATTGACAGGAGCGGGCTCCTCCTGCCACCCGTCTACAGTGAAGCGTGGGCCAAAGGGAACGCAGAGGGATCCCTAGGCCCCAATCTCTCCCCACGGGGGAAGTGTGGGCAAAGGGAACGCAAAGGATCCCCAGAACACCATTTTCCTCCTTACGGGACGCCGCACATGGCAAACATGCGGGTCGGAAAACCAACGTTGTTAGTCGAAATCAAATAAAGAAACCTATGCAAAGTATTTAAAAAAATATACGAAAAAGAAACTAAATTAACGCAATAGAAAATCTAAATCATAGTATGTTAGTAGTAAAACGCAAGTTTTTTCATCAGAAAAAACAAAATTTGAACAAACGTTCATTTTTTAGTATAGGTCTGTGGTCTAGACGGGAAAAGAAGAAAAGGGAAATTTGAATGGCAAGAAGGAGGGCCGAAAATAGAGAAAGATCACTAGGGTACCCTGGGTTCGTGAAGCCCATGTTTACTAAAGACAGTAAACCCCTTAGGAAGAGAAAAAGATCACTAAAGGGGACCTCGGAGCGTGAAACCCCAACTCACCTAAAGGGTGAGCCCCTGAGGGTCTGTGGTCTAGACGGGAAAGGAAAAAAAGGGAAATTTGAATGGCAAGGAGAAGGGCCGAAAATAGAGAAAGATCACTAGGTACCCTGGGTTCGTGAAGCCCATATTTACCAAAGACAGTAAACCCCTTAGGAAGAGGAAAAGATCACTAGGGCACCTCGGGAGCGTGAAACCCGTACTCACCTAAAGAAGGTGAGCCCTCTAAGGGGGTATCCCTCGCGGGTGTGAGTGAGTGAAAGTAGGGTTTTATGCCGCAAGAGCCAATTTTGGCTATACTGCGCCACACGTTTGTTAAAATCTTAAAATAATTATTAAAATACACATTTCATATATATACAAATATTTTTATATTTGTGCATGACTGCATGCACACACATAAAAATGAAAGTTAAAATCCCTCGCGGGAGAGGCTATAAGGGTGGTACTGAGACCCCTAGAGCTAAAGGCTAGGTATGCAGCAGATCGGCATTGATACGCTGTCGACCTGTTATTATGTTAATGAAAAAATATGATTTTTTTATTTTTAAAAACGTATTTTAAGATTTTTTTTTTTTGGATTTTTATATTTTTGTAAACAATGTTATAGAACTAAAAAGGAAAACAATAATTGGTGGTTATTTATATAAAGAAAACAGTGATATCTTATCACAAAAAACCATAAACGAAAACTATCTCCAAAGGGAACAAATGTCCAAAGAAAAAAAAGGGGGAGAGAAGAGAGGAAAAAAAGATCACTAGGGTACCTCGGGAGCCTGAAACCCGTATTCACCTAAAGGAGGTGAGCCCCCTGAGGGGAGGGTACCTCGGAATTGTGACACCTGTACTCATTTAAAGAAGGTGAGCCCCCTGAGGGAGTTTCGTTATGATTTCTTTCCAGTCCCACCATATACGCAGTAGAACCTTCGTGGCTGTTGGTCCTGGTTTGGCCACCGTTTGAGCTGCTTCACCGCACTTTGAGCACGATCGTTTTTTCACAATATTGTAGTACTGTGACGTCTCTCGCGTCTTTCTGTTAACATGACTCCTATGTTCTTTGACGGCCACGATTAATGGCAAAACTTTTCCAACCAATACCAAGAAGATAAACGATCATAATATGTAAATGAGATATACTATAAAAGGATAGCGTGGCAAACCTAGATATAGCGTGGCAAGCCTAGATATAGCGCGGCAGGCTCAGAGATAGTATTGTGGAATTATTCTGATCGATAGCGTGACAAAGCTTAGTGTGAAATCTTACGGATCAAGAATTAACAGTCCGATAGTTTTGGAAAGAATAGAAGCCTAAGATAAAGTAGTTGGAATCTTCATATATAAAGTTTATAGATAATATTCTCTAGGTCAAGGAAGGAGAACTGAAAAAGGTAATATTGGATATAAGTAATTAGATGAATACAATTATTAATGATAATTGAGATAGAGGATCTAGTTGCGTGATCTGACTTAAATACGTGATTTAATTTGGGCTTGACTCTCACTTTAATTAAAAATTGTCAAATTAGAATTTAAGTAATATAAGTTAATCTTAATAAAAGTTGTATTAAGAATTAATATGTCTCATCATTTTGATAATCCCACACCTCTAGCTTACGCGGAACCGGCACGACATGGTCATCACAGGATGGCTATGTCTCAATGGCGCCCGAACGTATTTAATTCTGGGTTAGGTAATGTAGGTGGAAATACGGTTCTACCTGAAATGTACTTTTCAGGGTCGGAGAACGTTGCAGAGTTTATCGAGTGTATCGATAATAACATACAGTTACTTGAAATCCCAAGTAATCTGTCATGTGCTTACTTAAAAAGTCATCTCAGGGGAAGGGCTCAAGATTGGTATTCGATATTTGGTTCGTTGTTGGTGCAAAATACAGCCACGGATTTTGCGCAGCTCAAAGCTGAATTAGCGAAGGCTTTTCCCGCGGTCAAAAATAAGAAAGAACTACAGTCGGAGTTTTATGCATCCCAGCAGGGAAGAAATCAGGAGGCTACTGATTTTGTGTATAGATTACTAAAAATAGAGAAGTTTAGAATTAGGAATGTCCCAAAGCAGACTTAGTGGATCATATTTTAGTTCGACTCGAACCACAGATACAGGACTATGTGGAAGTCAGAAATCCACAAAATACGATACAACTTTTAGAAGTCTTGGCTAAATTCGAAGAGATATTCTTGCAAATTACAAAGGGGTTATCAGAACCATAATATAGAAAGACGAGGTCAAAATGCGCAGAGGATGCCTAATTTTGAAGCTAATGGTAGAAACTGGAGGAATTCGGAAATAAGGAGTAGACCAAATAACAGAAATGAGTTTTACGAGAATAGCCGTCAAAATAATAGAGGGTTCGAGAGGAATAGGTTTAATAATAATGATCAAAGATTCAACAACAGGGGTTACTCATTTCGAAATGAGCGAAATGATAATTTTAATAGAGGGGACCGTAGAAATAAGGGTTCGAGTAATAATTTCAATCGAGGCGATAGGACGCAAAGGGGACGATTAAATATTGTAAAGGTTAATGATCAACCTCAAGAGGTGTCGACAAGAGAGACAATTAGACTTTCTCCAATATGTATAGCAATCACGATTATTTATAAGCGCTAAGGGGACACCGGAGCAGATAAATCATTTATATCGGAAGAAGTATATAGAAAATATTTTTTCTATAAGCAAATTAAAAAAATCGCGAGCCCAGGTGTACAGCACAGGGGGTGAAATGCCAAAACAGGGGATTGTAGAATTGAAAATTAGATCAGACAATTCGAAAGAAATTGGTCATTTCCCATGTGCTGAAAAGATTTAGAATACCCATGTATTTGCATCGATTTCATAAGTGGGTCAAAATCGCATAGATTTTTTGATCAGAAATCGTTGAAAATTCAAAATACACTGGCTGAAGATAATAAGGTAAATAAAAGGAATTTACACGTTAATGGGTCAGGAAATGAAGCTAAAACATGGTGGCTACAGTTTTACCGAAAAAGCATATGAAAAGTATAATTGGTGACAAAATTAATTGTGCCATAATCAAAGATTTGGTACTTACTTCGCGGGAACAATTAATAAATGAACAGAAAAATGACCAAGAATTAGGTCATATATATAGATATTTAGAAAACCCGAAGATAACTCGGTTAATGCAACGATATGTGAGAATTGTCCCACGATTTCCGTTAATTGAAGGATTGTTGAGTTTTTATGCGAAACACGCAACGTCATTAGTGAAATGCGTGTATACATTCCAAAATCTTTAAGGAATGAAATAATGAGAGAATTTCATGACAAGCCAATAAGTGGACACTAAGCAGATTTAAAACGTATCATGTACCTGGGACGTTTGTTATTTCCCCGTACATGAGAAAATTTATTGATCAATATGTCTCTACATGCCAAGTCAATAACTATAAAAACGCGTTACCAGCTGTCGGTTAAATCCAATTATATCAAATTATCCGAATGAGATAGTGACGTTAGATTTATTAGGCCCAGTCCTATATCGAGAATAAGACGTAACCGCTATATTTTAGTATTAACTGATCATTTCAGCAAATGGCTGAAATTATATTCTTAAAAGGCCCTTCATCTCGTATAATATGATATTTTTTTGATAACTTTATATCGCGTTATGGAGCCCAATAAAAATTAATAATAAGTGATAATGGTCCCAATTTATATCCGAGATTTTTGAGCACTTAAGGAAAAGATTAGGCATAAGGCATGAAGTCGTTGCATATCGACCACAAGCAAATCGGACTGAAAGAGTTAATCGAGATATAGTGCAAATGATTGCAAATTACGTTAATGATCAACACGATACTTGGGATCACCTCTAGGCGTGAGTTTGCTTTACGCTATTCGTACAGCGGTGAATGAAACAACGGAAAACACCGGCTGAATTATTTTTTAGGTCGAAATTGATTACACCATTTCAAAAACTAAGCTACGATATCGAAAGTTCAAAATTCAAAATCCAAAATATAGAGAAGTTATTCAGGGAAGCTAGACTAAGTACGAAAATTAAACAGGAAAAGGTGGGTAAATATTATAATAGACGTAGAAAGGGACATAAAAATAAAGGTGTAAATGATTGGGTTTTTATTGGAACACACCCTGTAAGTTCAGCAGCTAACAAAGTATGTGCTAAATTTAAAACAAAAATTTGAGGGACCTTTATAGAGTCTTAGAAGTTAAGAATTTTAATAATATTGTAAATATGAACAGGAAAGGATAACAGTTAACGATCAAATAAGAATATATCGTCATAGAAATGTGACGAGGTCGAATTAGGAACAGGTATCCCGCAAATAGTATAAGATCAAGTCAGGGAAACTCGTACTTCGGAAAAAGTACACCAAGGATTAAATGAGAGTCACAATATGGGAAAGAAAATCTGCGGTGAAACGTGTACGAGGCAAAAAGGGATTGGTAACCAATCAAATCAATATAAAAATACAGAGGACCCATAAAACAAACAAGTCGATCATCACCTAGTTCATTAGGGAATGAAAATAAAACAAAGGTTTAAATATAATAGAGGTATTAAAATACCTAGGTGTGTCGGGGACAAGTGGACCACAAAGAAAAGTGGCAAAGAAAGGGTAATAATAATAATAATAATAAAGACAAATGTCATCCAGTACTATTTCTAGAGATAAAAAAGCAGAGAAGAGAATCAACGAAGTTCCATATGAAAAGAACTACAACTTAAGGCCACGACGGAGAACAGAAGAACCCCGACCAGCCAAGAACACAGTTGGGAAGGCAAGGAAAGGACGACAAGGAGATTACAAGCCTTACAACAAGAAATTCCAGTACAAACTGGCGGAATGAAGAGTGGATGACACCCTCTATCGTTGAACGAATGTAATATATAAAAATCAGGTTATTGTTTCATTTTTATGATCTTCCAACAAGTGGTCGGAAGAATTATTAAAAGAAGGAAGTCTCGGGCGGTGCTTAAAGTTATACCAAGTCAACACTACAATGGTGTTCATTTAATTTTGGAACTTTTGACTTGTTAAAAATTTTTTCTGAAGAAAACATTTGTAATCACACATTTGTTTGCTTCGATGTATGACTCTGTGAGATGCACCTTTGGTTATTTGTTATAATGGCTTATTGAAAAATGTTTGTAATTGTATAATATGTGTATATATATATGTTGTTGTATTGTTACGTATTATGAGGCATCTGGTTCAGGGAAACGCGGCGTAGTCAAGGCACTAACAACAATAATACAAACGATGCTGGTAAAGGCTCATTGTGGTGCTTTGCTGAAACCGATGTGGGGATGGGAGATAAAGTACTATCAGATATATAAATAATATATGTGAAATTGATTAATATTATGGAAATAGAGACTCAATAGTTTTCTATTTCAGGGAGACTGACCCTGAAAATCTTGAAAAGTATAGCTTCAACAAGAAAGGGAGCAGAAGTACCAGCTCCATATGTGTTAGATTGGCCCGCACCCAGAATAATTGTTTTTAAGTGCAAGTTTTAAGTAACGAAATGTAAAAAGTGAGAGTAGGCATAAATTAAAACAGTATCACACGTTGGCCCAGTTATTGGAGTAAAATTTATTGTCACGAGTTTAAAAATTAAATTGAATATTAAAATTTAATTCTAAGATGAGCAATGAAAATTAAAGTCAAGATAAATTTTGGAAATTATAAAAGTTGCACTTAAGATTAAAATTGCAATGAAAATTAAAAAGTCAAGATAGATATTGGAAATTATAAAGTTAAAATGAGGATTTTAAGATTAAAATTAAAATAAAACTCAGAAAGCGAAGAAATTTTTGTAGGTCAGAGATTTAGACACGTAATTTATTAAGGGCATTGAGAACCCCTCTTAAGTAAATCACGTTTTTCTTCTTGAGGGGTTGTGACGTTCTCGCGTCTTTCTGTTAACATGCGACTCTATGTTCTTTTGACGGCCAATGATTAATGGCAAAACCTCTTTTTCCAACCCAATACCAAGAAGAGCAAACGATCATAATATGTAAAATGAGATATACCATAAAGGATAGCGTGGCAAGCCTAGATATAGCGTGGCAAGCTCTAGATATAGCGCAGCTCCAGAGATAGTATTGTGGAATTATTCTGATCGATAGCGTGACAAAGCTTAGTGTGAAATCTTACGGATCAAGAATTAACAGTCCGATAGTTTTGGAAAGAATAGAAGCCTAAGATAAAGTAGCTTTCACATATAAAGTTTATAGATAATATTCTCTAGGTCAAGAAGGAGAACTGAAAAAGGTATTGATATAAGTAATTAGATGAATACAATTATTACCATACTGAGATAGAGGATCTAGTTGCGTGATCTGACCAAATACGATTTAATTTGACTCTGACTCTCACTTTAATTAAAAAATTGTCAAATTAGAATTTAAGTAATATAAGTTAATCTTAATAAAAGTTGTATTAAGAATTAATATGTCTCATCATTTTGATAATCCCACACCTCTAGCTTACGTGAACCGGCACGACATGGTCATCACAGGGATGGTTATGTCTCAGTATACGTCCCATTACTCATCCCCAGTCACCATCCGTTTAAGAAATAGGTCGATTTCATTCCGTTTGGCCAAGGCAGCGCAGATGAAAATTCGATCCATCATGTTCTTTGGTGTTAATTGCTGCGGCACCCAAAACACGAGCTTCTTTTGAATCCAAAATGTGCGTAAATGGTTTAAAACAGTTTTATAGTCGATCTTTCGCTCCTAGGCGATGCTACGACTATTAACAGGCCGGTGAGTGAGTGAGTGAGTGAATGTAGGGTTTTATGGCGCAAGAGCCAATTTTGGCTATACTGCTGCGCCAAACATTTGTTAAAACATTAAAACAGACAGAATATGTGTTATTAATAATACAGTTTTAAAAAGATAAAATTTCAAATAACGTATAAAATGTAGTCATCAAGTAATAAAAAGCAAACAAAATTTGGTGCGGGGGTTTTCCCCCACCACACAAGTCAGACAGTATCTTAAAATAAAAGTATGGATAAAAATCAAACTTTGTTTAGTAAAAAAGTTTGTCTTAAACAATCTATTTTAGTAAAAATTAGTTGTTTCCTTTCCTAAAACGTGTTGGAGTTATCGCTCTCAAATAAGGCTCAGATTTGTTCCTATAGCATTCTCTCATGACAAATTTATCATCAGGATTCGTTTCGATATCATTTGTCACGTCATACACAATCATGTCTTCCTCATCCGTTGTGTATTCTACGTTTGAGGATTTTCGAGGCTTATGTTGATCCATTTTAATATCTATTACAGTCTTAAAGAAGTTCTTTTTCCTTTTTCTGTCCTGAAGTTTTCTTCTTTTTGAATTCTGTGTTTTGTTATTTCAGAAGGGGTTGATTATTGAATTGACGAGGGCGGATATGGTTGGATGAAGGTTTAAGAGGGGTGTGAATATATTGTTGCTGGAAAGTGCGTTATTAGGTGTAGGAGTAGGCGATTGAGGATCCGAGACTAAATTAGTTAGATACAAGTGGGAGTAATATGTATTACAGAAATAGGAGGTTGAGATTCTGATGGCGATGTAATTGTAACAGAAGATGTGGATGGTAAGAGTAAGCTGTCTGGGTTGATGTAGAGGATTTAACAACTGCAACGACCGAGGAGGATATAGTAGACTTCTGAACGGATGTTAAAGGTTTTAAAAGTTTTCAAATGGTGGGCAAACTATTTTGCATTATTTTCATCTGTTTGCGTTGTAGTGGTAACAGTAGAGGGTTTGGTAACCTGGAGCGTAAAGATTGAGGTAATTGTGGGAGCTATTAGTTTCGCTTCTCTACATATGGTATATTTCTATTAGTTTGATAACCTGTATTTCTTTTCAGTTTCCATTTTGAGCATAACCTCGGAATTTTGATGGGTGGGGCTCGGTACAATTAACAATACTTCGGCTCTAGAGTACAATCCGTGAAGAATGCCCAACGGATGCACATCTACATGCTTTAAATTTGACCACGGCAGGTGAGTGCCTCGAACCTCTGGCACTTGTAACAGCGCAGAGGATTCGGTATAGGGACTTGATTTTACAATTTAAATAACCAGCTTTTATTGTAGTTGGCAGTTTTGGGCTATTGGCGAACGTTAAACAAGTGTTTAGTGGCATAATGTGGGTATCTTTCTTGTGATTCTTCTGACTTGCACTACACCCCCGATTCGAAAGTAACCGTCTAGTATTTTCAGCCCAGAAGTGTTTAACAAAGCCTAGGTTTGAAATTGTATTAACTCGACTGAATTCAGAGATCTATGGGGAGTTACCAGGGAGGGGAGAGTCACAAAGGTTTTGGTAGCAGATAAAATGAGACTTGGACTGAATAGCAGAATTAGTTTTCAACAAGTAAATCGCCAGATTTCATTTTTTTAACTGATTTCGGCTCACCACCGTTTGAAGAGCTTGAAAATAGCAAAAAGGAGTATTTTGCTGGTGACATTTCATTGTTAGGCAAAAAGAGAGTATGAAGAAACGTGTATTTTTAGCAATATCATCAATGGTAGAGATTGCGGGTAAATACGCGCCCTTACCCGGGCACAGCAGCTTGGGGATCCATAAGAACGCGTATACCATTTCGATCCCGGCGTGCCTCCACCCACCACGGGAGTCCAACAAGGGAGGCAGTGCCGGTCAACTGGCCAAAACCGCACGGCGCTTACCTGGAGTGTAATAATTCCAGAATATAGTGATACAGTCCAGGGTGAGGGATCCAACGGGTAAACCCGACACCCCCCATCTGCAGCAATTCAACCCTGTTAGCAGTGTTCTTCGGGACCGAAGAGGTACTGGCTCAGCCGATTTCGACAGGAGCGGCCTACCCCTGCCACCTGCTCCAGTGAAGCGTGTGGGCCAAGGGGAACGCAGAGGTATCCCTAGGCTAATTAATCTCCATACTGGTATAGGGCGTGGACAAAGGGAACGCAGATCCCCAGAACACCATTTTCCCCTTACGACGCCGCACACGGCAAACATGGGTTGAAAAACAACGGTGTTAATCGAAAAATAAATAAAGCAAATATAATCAAAAATTTAAAGAAATATACGAAAAGTAACTAAAAACTAACACAATACAAATGTAAAACCATAATATGTTAGTAGTAAAACGTAAGTTTTTTCAACAGAAAACAAATTTTGAACATAGTTCATTTTGTTAGATTGGTCTGTGGTCGGAAAGGAAGAAAGGGAAATTTGAATGGCAAGGGAGAAGGGCCGAAAAATAGAAAGATCACTAGGGCACCCCTGGGTTCGTGAAGCCCATGTTTACCAAAGACGGTAAACCCCCCTTAGGAAGAGGAAAAGATCACTAGGGCACCTCGGGAGCGTGAAACCCGTACTCACCTAAAGAAGGTGAGCCCCCTGAGGGGATTAACAGGCCGGACAACTTCGATTATTTCTGTGATTTTATCGACATTTTCGACGATGGGCCTGCCTATGCGAGGTGCATCTTTAACATCAAAAATATCTGAACGGAATCGACGAAACCAAAATTGCACGTAATTAGCTATTACAGTATCGGCACCATAAATACCATTCGCAATTTCAGCCACCTAGCTTGCATTTTTGTCTTTATCAAAGAAAAACTGTAAAAAGAACCGAATTTTCTCTTTGTCCATTATCAATTTTTAACACCCTGTAACTCACAATGAATGGACCAAACAAAAAAAAAAGCAAAATAATACTTTTAGTGTTAAATGTCATCTTGACAACGAGCATAAATTTGAAATTGCTTGATCGATACTTCACGAGATATCGACACTACAGCCATCTACTGAAAAAATAATGGATTTCTTTTTCCCCAACCTAATATTATACAGCACAGATTAGTAAAATTGCAATATTCACTTTCATGTTCATAAAATGATGTTTGTAGTAGAAAATATTGAAAATATTATTAAGATTTTCTACTCTTTTCCATTAATTGTAGGATTACGTCCAAAAGACGAGAATGATGATGAAAAACTTATCTGGTCACCTTGCTCTACAATCAATGATGAAATATGTAAGTTGAAATAATTTGACTAAATATATAAATTGTATTTGTTTATTTATTTTTCTCAGTTTATCAAATTTGATAGGCCTAACTTTTTCTTTTGGATAACATAAAATATTCTTCCTTGAAATCTGCAGAATTCATATTATTCTTATGAAGTCTTTTTTTTAGTTTGTTCACTACTAAGATTGGATTCGGTGTTTTTTTTCCTTTTTTAGTGGTTGAATATGTGAATGAAACAAGAGAAAAACTTGAATATTTTCACAAAAACATGTATTTATCTTTTACATATATATATTTAGAAGACTAACAAAATAAATTGTCTCCTCTTCTAGAAATAATTAAATTAAATATTAAATGAATTAGCATTTGTACAAAACCAGTTTAAAATAAGAAAATATTAATTTAAATTTTTGTTATATATACATTTTTATTTCATCAAAACTAAAAATTAAATATTTTGTCTTGGAAACCAACATGTTTTATTCCAAGCTCATTTATAGTGAGTGAGTGTTGGGTTTTATGGCGCAAGAGCCAATCTTGGCCAAGATGCGAAAAGCACTTGTTAAAATATTAAAACATTTGATATCAAGCTCATTTATAGAATTTAAAAACGTTAGGAAACTATAATTTTTAGTTCTTGTTATATTTTTTCATTATAATTATTTTTTAAAAATTTGGGGCAATCTTGCTTTTTTAATTTGTTAAGAACTTTTCAAAAATTAAGCTCGGGCTTTTTAAATTTTTGTTTGATATTTATGAAAGGTGTCTAAATGTTTTTTTTTATATAGTCTCTTTGGGAAAAAATACTATTTGCCAATGGATATGATCTGGAGCAGGCTCGAGAAGATATTTTGAAGGATGAACCTAGACCTGTTAAGGGGATGGTGGACCTTCAAAATCTCAAAATTTGGTCAAAATTGCGATTTTTATTTTTTATACTAATAATATTCCATATATTTCACAGAATGATTCTGTCGAAGAATTTTTTCATTTTGATGAATAGTTACTGAGTTATGAGTGATCTATGAATTAAACATGGCGCTATCGAACATTTAAATGGGCGCGGGACCCGTCATTTGAACTAAACAAAAACTATTGAATTTTTTTTTAGCAATCTTTCCCCAA
>BMAV01023206.1:0-41070 GCA_019973955.1 Trichonephila inaurata madagascariensis | reverse complement strand
TTCGGATTAGGGGGTATTAAAAACAAAATCTAACAACTCAAAACTCTTTATTTATTTCGAAGAAATACATTTTCACTGTATAGTTTTAAAATTTTTTTATTATACGTGTAATTAAAATTTAAAAGTAACATAAGTATGACTTATGTTGTCGCAAAATGACAATAACTTATATTGGGATTGGAAGATGTTACTTTTAGCAGAATACATGCTGAATTGTAATCATCTGCCAAACAGTTTCTAAGCGAATTTTTAATGTTTTTCATCTATGAAAATAATAACTCAAAAGCATAGGTAGATGAAAATATATTAAAATAACATTTTAAACCCATTTTTTTTATACTTTTGTTTTTGGGGAATTTTTACAGAATATGTTTCACATACAAGTGTTCCAGGACATAAAACACACACCGCTTCGTCACCTATACTAATCATGCCATGTTTCTTAGTCCACCAAGTTTGAAATTTTCAGTTACACTTACTGTTTTTTGCTGAACGAACCATGTTAAATGTCAGTTAAAAATGTAACCTTAAAACACCTTAATAAACCTTAAAATGCAATTGTGTCGACGAAATTGATTATGCTGTTGTAACTAAGCGTAACTAAGGCAAGACAATAACAAACGAGTATGCTCCTCGCAGCCCGGCGACCGATCACATCCGTTTGTCCGTAATACTTCATAGTGAACTTTGTTATTTTGAACTATAATTCAAACCGTTTAGATCGGTGGAATGCCTAAGATATTGTGTCGTGTGCCATTGTTTCGTCATCCCTGTTCTAGAATGTTTTAAAATACAACGTGTGATTTATTTAATCTCTGTAAGGCAGTGTTTATCAAACTGTAGGGCTTGCACCCAAGGGGGCGTGATAACCCTACATGGGGGGAGAGGGCATCGGAAAGTCGAAAATAAAAGCTTATTATATATATATATATAAAATTATCAGTTTACTAAAAGGAAACTAAACAAAATGTATTCTAACATAAGAAAAATACACATTTACTCTGATATAGTATACTTATAAATGTATATCAGTATGGCGCCCTATATTTGATACTAAGTTAGGTACAAGTTTAGTAATTGCTAGTGATTTTTTTAAAGAGCATAATGCACAAAATTTAAAACTTATCTTAATTTTGTATGGTTTAAAATTAGGGGGCACTGTAGTTTAGCGTCTAAGTATTATACATTATTACTGCATTCAACACAATGTTATTGTAAAGGGGGAAGGGGGGGATGAAAACTCTGATTGAAAATTAGGTCGCGAATATAGAAAGTTTGAGAAGCACTGCTGTAAAATTAAACGGTGGTTGATGCCATATTGGGGAAGAATTAGCTACGTGTAATTTACTGTTCTTAAAGTAATGAAGATGTAAATAAAATATAATTAAAAATATAGCATCTTTGACGTTGTAAGATCAAAAGTGATTAAAAAGCCACTATGAGGGAAAATTAAAACAGAAAATATATATAATATAATATAATATAATATATATATATAATATAATATATATATATAATATAATATAATATATATATAATATAATATATATATAATATATATATATAATATAATATATATATAATATAATATAATATATATATAATATAATATATATATAATATAATATAATATATATATAATATAATATATATATAATATAATATAATATATATATAAAATAATATATATATATATTATTATATAATATATTATTATATATTATATAATATATATATTATATATATATATATATATATATATATATATATATATATATTATATAAATATTAAAAAACCACAATTATATATATATATATATATATTATAATAATTAACAATATATATATATATATATATATTATATATATATATTATATTATATTTTATATATTTTAAAATATATATTTTATATATATATATTTTATATATATATATATATTATATATATATATTATTATATTATATATTATATATATATATTAATATTATATTTAAATATTATTAATTAATTTTTATTTTATATATATATTAAATATATATATATTATATATATATATATTTATATTATTATTATATATATATATATTATATATATATATTATATATATATATATATATTTTAAATATATTTATTATATAATTTTATTATATAAATATATATATATATATATTATATTTTATTATATATATATATCTTATATATATATATATATATATATATATATATATATATATATTATATATATATATATATATATATATATATATATATATATATATATATATATATATATATATATATATACATGTAAGCATTGATTTGCCGTCATTTTTGGATCAACGGGCAGTGGCAAGACATGTGCGAGCCAAAAGGGAATTAGTTGGACCCCGAGAAAAACAAAGAAACGACAAAAGGAGAAACGTAAGACTGATTCCGAGACGGTATGGAAAGGGGCCCCTATGTAATTGTAGTGTTAAAATAAATTAGTTAAAGGAATTTTTTATAAGCAAAACTGAAGTTTAAATATTTTTAATCCTCTTTTCTTTTCCCTACTATTAGCTCACACTCTCTATATATTTATTTATTTATTTATCTAGTGGAATGTTCAATCGTTAATAAAATACATTTAAAAGCGATCGATTGAGCTGAAATTTTATATACACAATTATTTCGAATGAAAATACAATAATTTAACTATAACAAAAAAAATGAATTGATTAAAACTAATTATTTAAAATTCAAATACAGCCACGTTATTTTTTTGGTGACTTGCCCCCTTTTGGCGACTTGTTAAAACTTAAAATTTTTTTCCCCCCGTTTTAAAGATTCAGTTGAAATAAAATTTTGTATACAGGGTTTTTTTGGATGACAATATGAAATTTAATGATAATAAATGAAATTGAATTACCATTTAATTTTGTGATTCTGTCATATGTATGACATGTTTTTTAGAGTCAGAAACACTTTTTTAAAAAAGGTTTTTTTTGATCAAAGTTAGACATCATCTGACGAAAAGGGGAGAGAGAGAAAAACCCCACCAATAATTTTAAAATGGGTTAAACACTTAAAACACCGATCGCGGCGTCCATGAGTCCTTTTGAGAATGCTGACATATGGGCTATTAAATATAACGATCGGGAATTAGACATGTTTATTGGCTGGCCATATGTTCGGAAAAAATTTAAAGGGGGTCATTAGTTTGATACTTAAAGGGTGGGGGGTAATAAAAAAGTGAATTACTAGATGGGGAATTTTAAATTTTTTAATCAAATTTTAAATTTAAATTACATGTATATACATATTTTTATTAATTGCAACTATTTCATAAAAAGTAGTTAAACAGGGGGTTTTTTCCTTCTTAATCTAAGTAGGAATTGACTTTTTTTTTTATATTACTTGTTTTTGTTATTATTAAAAAAATATTTTTGCCTGTTAGGTTTCAGTCTTTTCTGCTAACCAAACAAACTTCACCCCCCCCCACATAGCGCACGCACACACACACTCATATATATGTTTAATAAATTAAATTAATGACAGATAAACTAAATATCCTACTAAATTCAGTGAATTTAAATTATAAATTAAAACCAAGAACAATAAATCAATATAGGAAAAAAAGGAATTGACCAAAAGAGAAATCAGTTATGTTTTTTTTAAAACCGCCACTGCCTTAGGACATTAAAGGAAGCCTAAAAGTGCTTTTAGAATCCGCCTTTTCCTTTCAGCAGAAAATGAACACATAGCAGTGTAAAAAGACCATGCAACTATGATTGATAAACACTTGGGCAAATAGTTCGCACGAGTTAAAAGACAGTGAAATAATTTGAAAACAAACACATATGATTTACAATTAATTAATTGTCATAAAGAATGACTTTGGAAATAAAAATTTTAAAGTAAATGGTTTAAGAAAAAATAATATTTCTTTCTGCTCGGTGATTTTTGTAACGTTTGTTATTCAAAACAGCCTATTAAACAAGTATAAGTAGTACCAAAAAAAGTATGTCTGAATAATTTAGAAAACTATTCTTTTCTTAATAATATAAGATTTCATATATTTCAATTTCGTCTTCTAAATTTCTGTATTTTTTTTTAAATCTAAGCCACCATCGATTCTAATCTGTACCCGAAATTATCAACACGTTTTGTGGAACTATAAGAAGTTAATGTAAAAAGGTTTATCGACAACCGATATACATAAAATTTAAAATGAGAGCTAATAAGGGAATAAAAATTTAGTCATTTTGAAAATTTTTAAGTACATACATGAACCTATACATGATCTAAACGTCAGTATCACTTTCATTTTAGTCCCATCGAAGGAATTTTTTTCCTCTGTGTATTGTAAACCGCTCCCGATTTTTAGTAGCATTAAAATTGGAAAAAGTGCCGCTAAGATTGAATACGATGTATTTTACACGCCCTTTGAATAAAATATTTTTAAACATAAGTTAGTTTATAAGATAAGATAGTTATAATTATTCTGTAGCTTAGTGATTGGGCAGTGGAGTTGTGAGTTTAACTATATTTTCGTGAAATTTTAAAAAAGGTCATCAAATTATTGTAAGCGATAACAAATATATATATATATATATATATATATATATATTAAAAGTTTGTCAAAAGGTTTTTCATGACAAAGACATCATCGAATTAAAAATATATCTATTTGCGTGAACGCCTATATTTTATTTTAACCAATAATTCAATCTAGCCGTTTGACAAAGTCAGTTCTTATAGCGTATTTATAAGTAACAACACATGCCTTATAATAGAAAATTGATAAAAGTACGAAAGGAATTTTTATCTGAAGTTCGAGTCGTGCTACGCCTGAATTCGTTCCGCTTCAAAAGTGTCAAAATGAAGCATGCTGAAATTAAATTCACTTCCAAATCTAAAACTCCAATAACAATCCCAGACATCTTTAAACTCTTAATCATTTCAAAAGCGTCAACGCTTCTCAGTGTTTGATTGATGAATTTCTTTCACTTCATTTAGAACTCGAACTTTCTAGAAGACGAACGAATCTAAATGACACTATCGATTCTGGGATATTACAAGTAATGATTTTTCAAGTGAGATCGTCTATGAATTTTAATAGCTTTTCACTCGTTACTTGCAAATGATTTTGCAGAGCGATTCGAGAAAAATCATACTACGATAAATGATTTAATCTTTTGAGTAAGATGCATTTCCGTAAATTTCCTTCGATGGTTTACGACTTGATGAATGATGATGATGAGAATATCGTCTTTTGTATCGATTGATACACAGAGAAATAATCTTGATCGCTTACAAGCATTCGAATTTTGCTAGAATGTATCTAGAGATGCATTTACCAACTGACAAAAGAAATCGTTTTCGGTTATGCCTAATACAAGTATTGTTCGATTCAACAACACTTGGATTTTTATCGTTTGGGAAAATAGAATAATATTAAGCAATATTGATTCTTAATGTAATAAAATGGTATTTTTTTTTAAAAAAATGAATGTTTTGAAAGCTTAATTCTTTCCATTAAAATAAGTGTTATGTAAGAATGAAAATATTTAAGGTATCCGACCGTGATTTTGCAAAAGCGTATAAATGGATAATATGTATGATATTTAGTGTCACTTATATTAGAAAAAGTATATAAAAAATTGTTTTAAGAATAGTATTACAATAAAAAATTATTTAAGTACAATATTTTGACAAAAAATGAACATAGAAGGACCTATTTCAAAATATTCTCCTTTTGCGAAAAATGCTTCTATTATAATAATATTTTGCCTGTATATAGCTCAGACCTCTACACAGAGGCTCAACCAGAATTTCTTAAATATATAGCTTAGAAGTGGGTTTATCCATATTTTACGACAACAGATTGGAGAAATTTTAAGAAAAAAATGCCGATCATTATTTCAATTGGTGGTAACTTTGACAATAATCTGAATTTTTCAAGCATTCTAGTTGAGTCTCTGTAGAGAGGTCTAAGCTATATACAGGCAAAATATTTTTTATAATAGAAGCATTTTTAACAAAAGGAGAACATTTTTAAAAAAGGTTATTCTAAGTTAATTTTTAGCCGAAATATTGTATTTAATTATTATTTGTTTTGTCAAAATATCCTTAAAACAATTTTATGCATGTATTCTAATCTGAGTGACACTAAATATCATGAAAATTATCCATTTATGCACTTTTTTTAAAATCACGGTTCCGAACGTAGTCGGATACCTTAAATAGAAAAGAAGTTTTCGTTAGCAATAATATAAATATGCATTTGAAAGTGTATCATTTATAATTTAAAAATATTGTCTTAAAATTGAATACTTCCAAATGTAAGTTTAATGAAGTATAAGCAAATATATAATTCAATGAATTTCAAAAAAATATTTTTAAGAAAAGCAGTGCGTATGAAAACCCTATAAACATGCATTCTCTACCTGTTTAACTAAGTCATGTAAAGAAGTAATACACAAGTATTCTTTTAAAATATGAAACGTATGATATAGTACAAAATATGTGTTACTTCCTATTAAATATCCACTATCTGGCCAAAAGTAGGCGGAAACCCAGTAGTAGGCACTCAGAGAGTCCTGAGGCATTTAGTTTGATGTCCAACTTTTGCATCAATAAGTCTGTATACGTATGGAAATACTTTCCATTATTTTTGATAAATGACCAAAGGAATTGACATCCACACGTCCATCACAGCTGAAGTGAGTGCTGGCAGTGAAATGGTAGATTTGGTTGACTACGTAATTAGGGTGTCCGATTCATCCCAAAGGTGTTCTCTGCGATTCAGATTGGGAGTCAAAGAAAACCTGTCCCATGTTTGAATACCCATTTCATCGAACCATGGTTGTACACTTCTCGATATGTAAATGGAGAAGCTATCCTGCTAGAAGTGAAATGGGCCTTCCCCGAAACACTGCTAATGAGTTGGGAGAACATTATTGTCCAGAATGTCCACATACATCTCAGAATGTCTTTGCAACCTCGGGGACAGAGAAGTAGGCAAAACCAGGAAATATACCTTCACTCCATGATACTGCTACTACTAAACTTTAACGCAATGCATTTACAAAAAACAAGTAATGTAAAAAAAGTAGTTTTTAAGTCAATTTCTACTTAGATCAACAACGTAAAATTTTATTTTAGCTGCTTTTTATTAAATAGTTAAAATTAATATAAGTATGTATATACATAGGACAGAATCCCAACATTAAGTAGTAATTAGGTTTTTATTAATGATCATTAAAGTATCGTATTGTCCTTTTAATTTCAGTCCAACTGAATGCTTTAACACGTGAGAAAAAAACCTTTTCAAGTTTTGACACAAGTCGCCAAAAGAGTCGCTAAGTCGCCAACGTGGCTGTATTTGTAATTTAAATAATTAGTTTTAATCAGTTAATTTTTATTAATTATAATTAAATTATTGTATTGTCATCCAAAATGATCCTGCATATAAAATGTCAGCTCAGTTCAGCTCTTTAAAATGTATTTTATGAACGATTGAAAATTCACCAAGATAAATAAATAAATATACAAATATATAAAAAAATAAATATATAGACAGTGCGAGCTAATAGTAGGATTTGAAAAAAACATGCTTGCTTGGCATCCGCTAAGCCCATATACCTTCTTTGTCTTTATCATTGTCTCACAAACACATAAATATGACCGGAAAAACTACTACCAACACTTTTTTAGCTTTCGGTTACACATCAAATTACATCACCAACCAGATTCTTTTCTTGAGAAGAGAGGTCTAAATACTTTTGGCTATTTAGTATAGTAATTTATTACTCTATGCAGTATTTTTTTCATATAATTATGTATTCTTACTAAATTATAGTATTTTCGCTAGGAATTTAATAACAAATAAATTTATATTCAAAATTCAAACGCATGTATTTTTTACTATGGCCTATATATAGTTATACTGAGTTTAACATTAGGATGAACATTTCTAAATGTATTTATATTCAGCATAAACAAACTATTATGCTGTTGAGATAGCCTATTTAACGTAGTATTATTGTGCATGTATTAAGAAATCGTTTGAAATGACTTCTGCAGTGAATAGTTTGTAATTTCAAATGCTTCTATTAATTATTTAGTTCTGAAAATATATGTTGAATTTTAAATTATAAAACTAACATTTGAATTTGAGTTAAAAATTTCAGGTTTTGAGTTGTAGTTTTTCATAGTGAATATTATGTTTATATTACCGATTTATTACTCTTGAATGCTAAAAAATATTAATAACTTATTAATATTTAATAAGTTATTAATATTTATATATTTTACTTATTTAATACTGAGCCATATTTATACACTTCAAGCAATTAAAATATTGTTTGAGGTTAATTAACCAAAAATTTGTCATTTTATTCTTTTTAACATTTAAATAATTCATTCCACAAACAGACTATTTACATGTATAAAAACTAAGTTGAATTATTTGCTTATTTTTCTCATTTTTCTATTTTCTATTTCAATTTAAGAAGCCAAATCCATTACAAAAATTATATTTAGGGGAAAAAAATGCGAGCCCTGAAAGTTATTGTACAAAAATGGTACCTAAACTTAGCTCTAGCAGGGGATTTTTCGTTGTGACTACATGGAAATGCCTAAAGAACTGTACATCCAGATTTTCGTTGGGACTACATAGACATGTTTGTGAACCGTACAGCCAGATTCCTCGTTGTGACTACATAGAAATGCCCAAAGAACTGTACAGCCAGATTCCTCGTTAGACTACATGAAATGCCTAAAGAATTGTACAGCCAGATTCCTCGTTGTGACTACATAGACATGCCCTAGGAACTGTACAGCCAGATTCCTCGTTGTGACTACATAGAAATGCCCAAGGAACTGTACATCCAGATTCCTCGTTGTGACTACATAGAAATGTCCTAGGAACTGTACAGCCAGATTCATTGTTGTGACTACATGGAAATGTCCAAAGAACTGTACAGCCAAATTCCTCGTTGTGACTACATAGAAACGCCCAGAAAATTGAACAGATTCCTCGTTGTGACTACATAGAAGTGCCCAAAGAAGTGTACTTTTACGATCCATAATTCTCGAGAAAAAGACGGTAAATGAAAATGTATGGTGATGAAAGAATGATAATCCTAGATGGGTCATGATTGATGATTTTTTTACTTGTACGTGTTGACTGTGCTATGGCACTCCCCGGTCACTGGATTGGACGTGGGGGTTTGATTCTGTGACCACCATGATCGCAAGATCTCATACTGTTGGATTTGTTGCCTATGAGCATTCTAAAAGCATTGGTGTATCCAGACCAAGTGACTACACAGACGGAATTAGTTGCTCATCTATAGGCTGCCTGTACATCTTTGGACACCAAATGAACTCGTCCATTCCACGGCGTGCTCAAGCCACATAGATATGCATGGCTGACACTTTGAACATATGCCTTAATTAATAAATGCAAAAACTGAAGTTGATGTGTCTAATGCGGCTGCGACGCCATACGTTTTTGGTATGTTTCTCATAAACTATGGATTGTACAGGCAAAATTTTCGGGAATTATTTATGTACACCCAACGAGGTATCAGACTGCATACATTGAGCTCTCTTTTGGAAACACTCTACATTTTCCAAATGTAAAGTATCAGAAATTAGTTTTATTAAGACATATTTCATAAATAACATTTAGAAAAATAGTTGGCAGGTACATAGAGCTTTTCTTATTTTATTGCAGTTCCCGTCGATTGCCAATGAAGTTTTCAGGGAATTTTTTTAAATTCATTTTATCATCTTTCTTTTCATCATATGCTCGATTATATATTTTTTTTAGTAAAATTTCTTGAAATGGTCTTGTATATATATATAAGTTCCGGGCATTCTTTTCATATAAATTAGTAATGAATTGAAGCAAAGTAAGTATAAAACTTTTTTTGAACCATTGTTTCTGGGTTTAATATTGTATTGCTTCGTGAATAAGTTTGTGACTATCTCTACTGTTGTAGCTGTTAAGAAGATTTAATTTTGAATATGATACCTTAGACGGAGACTAATTCAAGTGGTGATGCAACTGCAATTTGTAGAATCATGTTAATTTCTATATAAATTGTTTAGTTTTATTTCTCGAAACAACATTCTTGTGAATTTATTTAATTAGATAAATAAAACAGTTTTTGTGCCCTTCAGTAATATACGCTACTTTACGTGATACACATTTCAAACACTTTGTACACTGCTATTTCTGCAAGTAAGAACTATAACAAATTGACAAAAATAGTAAAATTTGTCCATTTTTCAATATCTTAAATAAATAAAGAGTGGATTATCTTAATTTTTCTTTTTACCTTCTACTTAAGGTAACAGAGCACCTTCGAAGAAAATTTTTGAATTAACCTGAATTTTGCCTGTAATGCAGATTTTATGACCTAATGGGTCTCTAAAATTGTGAAAAATACCCAAGAAAAGTTTTGTTAGTGTATATTTTACTGTCAAAGGGGTATTTTATAAAAAATAAGCAAAAATAAGACTACGCAAAAAACATGATAATTGAAAAGAAATAAATATATTGACATTTTAGTATATTGAATAATATAGCATACAACCTTTTATCTAGGAATAGACTTTATTTTGGTACATAACTATTACGTGGGAAGTTATTGAGTATACGTTGACATTTTCTTTAAAAGTTATTGTAATTTTCACTTTAATGCTATATAAAAATACCCTACACAACACAAAATCTTAAGAAAGGTCTATATTCCCTGTATATATTTAAAACAAAAATATAATTTTTTTTTCATTCAAGCATAACTTTTGAGATACTGTGTTTGCGGTAAGAAAAAATGTGAAAAACTCATTTCGGTGAAAACGACAAAAATAACATTAAACTCATCTGCTGATTACAAGAAAAACACTTACTTTCTTATTAAAATACACCAGATATATATAACTTTTCCTCTTTAGCTCCTAGTAAAAACACTCATTTTTTTCTTTTTAAATGCTCTAAAAATTTTTCTGTGTTTCTTTGTTTTGGGGTCTGCGTTATGAATCGATTCCCCAGATTCTGCATCTATCTAAATGTTTATATACTTTGAAGAAAATTTTTTTGAATTAACCTGAATTTTGCCAGTAAATGCATATTATTTATGACCTTATGGGTCTCAAAAATTAGAAAACACCCAAGAAAAAAAAGTTTTATTAGTGTACATTTTACGGTCAAAGCGGGTATTTTATAAAATAAGCAAAAATAAGATTTTACGCAAAAACATTATAGCTGAAAAAAATAAATATATTGACATTTTGTAAATTGAATAATATAGCATACAACCTTATCTAGGGAATAGACTTATTTTGGTAATGTAAACTATTACGTAGGAAGTTATTGTGTTTCCCAGTTCTATACGTTGAAATTTTCTTTTAAAAGCTATTGTGATTTTTACTTTATTGCTGTATAAAAATTTCTAATCAACACAAAAATCTTAAAAAAGGTCTATTCCCTGTGTATAAGTATTTAAAAACATACATATAAAATTTTTATTTCATTCAAGCATAACTTTTTGAGATATTGTGTTTGCGGTAAGAAAAAATGTGAAAACTTATTTTGAGAAAACGACAAAATAACATTAAACAATTGATTACAAGAAAACACTTACTTTCTTGTTAAATGCACCAGATTTTATAATTCTTCCCATCTTTTTACTTCTAAAACACTATTTTTTTCTTTTAAGTGCTCTTAAAATTTTCCTGTGTTTCTTTGTTTTGGGGTCTGCATTATGAATTGATCTCACGGATTCTGCATTTATCTAAATGTTTATATCCCCGTAAGGTAAACAATCAGGATTTTCTATATTCATCTTGTTAAAAACCTTAGACACCTTACTTAATCCTTCATTGAAGTGTATAATAGAATCATACGACCCAAATTTAATTGTTTTGAGCGAAAACAAATACTTCCTTCGGTACTTTTTGCCAACCATTCCATTAAAACACTTTCGTTGGCATTTTGCGTACGTCCATGTAAGCACTTGCTTAATATCTGTTTGTCACATAAATTCTAAATATTATACTGGTTTAATTTATTTAAAAACATCATTTGATAAAACCAGCATATTTGTGTGGAACATTTTGTTCCATTTGCCACCCCCGCTGAAAATAACACCAACTTTCTTTCCCTATGGGGCATTGACCATGCATCGTTTCTTATCACTTGATGCAATAGTGATATAACGCAGCAATTACATTTTGCTGCATGGCATTTATTACCAACATTGCTGCGAACAGCAATTCCGTAGTAGTTTTGAAGTCTGTCGATAAAATTATCAGTTAATTTGCCTTACCAGAGAGTCCTTAGTTTTAAATTTCAGTTTTCAGACGTGAGCCCACCATTCTTTTGTACATGGCCAATGCACTCAAACTTGGTCACACTGTTTATTCCATAAGTGTCTTTAACACCTCATAAAAGCTTTGAGTCACCATCCCATAATATTGAGTGTATTGAAGTCTGCGGTTTTTTTCATCACAAATATTCGGGAAGCCCCCACAATTTCCATTTTGATGAAGAGCCTGTGAAGTTACACTGACATATGTGGTCGGCTTCGACTACCTATATTCAAAGTTTCTTGGCATAGTCTGAAGTCTCTACATTGCAGGGATGCAGGATCTTACACCCCTATGTCTAACACCTTACCAGTATCAACTGATATTGCAGCAACACAGCCATTCCATAGATGTATAGCCTCTTCGCTGCCATGTGCCATCCACCGATATGCCACATTTTACAATATCAGACAGAGATTTTGCTCTTTCTCCATACCTTCGGTTGCAGCTTATCATGGATTCCTCAGCTACTTCTTGAACTCACTTTTAAAAAGCTTTGCTTCCTGATTTTTGTAAGCAGTTTTGGTTAGTCGAGGCAAATTTAATGTTGAGCATAATTCTAAATGCCCTGGCAAAACCTTTGCCCCATTCCGCCGCATACCATATACAAGCCTCGTATTTATGACAGGTGCATTTACAACTTTTTTTTGATGAAGCAATGAAAGAAAAGTCACAAGACTTACATTTAGTGTAAAATGGGAGCACAATCCATATCTGGAATCTCAAATAGTTCTACTTTTTCAGCAAAACATTTTGGGCAGCAAAGTTGAGCAAAGTTTCCACACAAGTTCAAGGTCAACGATTCTGTTACCAAACACAGGACTCAGGTATTTCTTCTGCAGTTGATAAACTCTCATTTCCTAACTTTGAAGAGCTAGCAGTACATTCAGGAACTGTTAAAGGATGTTACTTTTTCAGCTTTTGTAAACTTATTTCCATAAAATTATACGCTTGCGCTTTCTAAAGCAATACTTTTTAACCATTTTGCTAAAATAAAACATCATGAATAAAACAATCAAATAAACTTTTTACGCTGTCAGTTCTTTCAAAAGAAAAATCAGACGCACATGTAAACAAAGTCAAAACAACAGCAAACTTGCTGCCAGATTTTCAACATAAAAAGGAAACATGTATTTCCAAATACATTTATATTTATTCTAAATGCTCCATTTAATTTCTGACTAAATATTTGTATATTAATTATATTATTTCTGCGTCATACCATGAAAGAGAAATGTAAACAAACAACTTCAAGTACTTCCGGTTAGCAGAAAACCATTTCCGGTCCGGAGAAATTTATGAATAAGTAATATTTAGAAAGCTGTAACTCGGCTTCTAATTAAGATAGAAACAAAATTTCCAACAGATTTACAAAGATAAAAGATTGAATTTTATTATAAGATCAAAACAAAAATCGATATTTTGACCAAAAATTGAGTTTTAAAGGTGTTCTGTCATCTTAAGCAGGTAAAAAATCTTTGTTTTTTTTAAATCGTAGCAATTGAAAAGAAGAAAAAAAACTCTCGCGTTTTTACTCTCTCTCTCTCTCTCTATATATATATATATATATATAAATATATGTGTGTGTTTGTTTTAAGAAATTGCATTTACTGATTGTATTAATATTATTTTGCATCTTTAATCTACCTACAAGTAATACGTTCATCAGTTTAATTTAAGCGTTTGATATAAAGTAAGGTAAAGGTAAATTATTAATGTATGGATAAAAAAAAAATAGTCTTTCTATTTATACTTCACAAAAAAATAATAACAGTAAAAAATAACGCACAATTATCGCTGAGAGGTCTAAAAACAACCGTTTCAAAAGTGATATGATCTCGAAGTCGATTAAACAAATAATCGATTTTATAATCAATTTATATTTAAAGCGTCAAAATTAATTGAAAATAAGTTATCTACTTAATTCTAAAGCAAAATTGATTCAGCTTTTCCCAAATTTTCCTGTGTATGAGAAATGTGTTGCTTCGTTTCAGTCACACAGCAAACGTTAAGCAATGATAGTTTAATTTTTTAAGTATTTTTTTAAAAAAAAGTAAGTAATATGTCATTCGATATTTATTAATAACAACAAAATTTATCCTATACCGTGGTGCAGATAAAATATTACGAAATAAAGAAGCAAAAAATAGTTGCTATCTTAGAAGTAGCTACTGTGCAGTAAAAACATCGCGCAATCCAGCCGTTAGCTCTTCAAGGTATTTCGCAGGAATGTTTTGCTCCATCTTTGTGAATAATTTAAATAATTTTGCAGTAACTATGCTGCCCCAGTTCGATGAGCTTATTTGCTTATTTTTGATATTACTATCAAAAGAAGGAATTTTGCTGAAACAGAAATGCTACACAAATGGTGTCGTGATAAATCTCGTTAAATATTGTTCCGTTATTAATAAAGCATAACTAGTGGAATATGTATATTTACGCAAAGATGTATTTCAATAATGCCTTTAAATGCACATAAAAATGTCAATTAAAACCATTATTTTTTCGATTTATTATTCGAACGTGATGTTCGTTGTTATAAAATGTATAACTATTAAATAAAGTTCATCAATTGTCTTCGGTAGTGGACAAAATATGTATTAATCTGACCCTTTAAAAGCCGCCAGCGTATATCTTCATTTCGATCAACCCATGTGTTGAGTGTCCTGACGTATATATTCATCTTTCAAAGTTCGATTTTTGCATTGCTTACTTGTTTAATACTAAGCCGACATGTTTGGTAAACAATGAAATGAAATTGACAATTTTTCCAAAGAATTAACTTATTTCAGAGAAAAATTTCTTATCCGTGAATTATTTTCTCCCCCTCCCCTCAATACATTTCATAAGCGCACCTATGTGAAAAAATGGGGGCGTAAATTTTAATCGATGGTTAAGGAGCTAATGGCTCAACAGGTACTAAATTACAGTGTTAATGGATTCTTTAATTAATTTTTCCTTACTGTAGTTGGATTTCTTAAGGTATCCGACTACGTTCGGAACCGTGATTTTGCAAAAGCGTATATAAATGGATAATATTTATATTTAGTGTCACTTAGATGAGAAAATGTATATAAAAGTGTTTTAAGAATAATATTGGCACAAAACTCCATTTGGCACAATATTTGACAAAAAAGAACATAGAATGACTCATTTTCAAAATATTCTCCTTTTGTGAAAAATGCTTCGCCTGTATATAGCTCAGACCTCTGTACAAAGGCTCAACTAAATTTTTTTGAAATATATAACTTAGAAGTGGGTTTATTCATGTTTTACGACAACAGAGCAGATGATCAGGATGATGATGATGAGTTTGGTGTTCTATGGCGCAAGAGCCAGTTTTACTATACCGCGCCAAACATTCATAGGTCTGTGGTCTGACGGGAAAAGAAGAAAAGGAGAAATTGGATGACAAGATGGAGGGTCGAAATAGAGAGCGATCATCAGTACCCCAGGTCGTGACACTCATGTTTAACAAAGATAGTAAACCCTGGGAAAAGGAAATCATCACTAGGGTACCTCGGGATTGTGACACCCGTACCACCTGGGTGAAGGTGAGCCTCCCTGAAGGAGAGACAACAGAGGAGAGAGAAATTTTAAGAAACAAACGCCAATCATTATTTCACCTGATTTTAACTTGAAAATAGTGTGAATTTTTCTCTAAAACTCTGTTGAGCCTCTCTGTACAGAAATTTGAGCTATATACAGGCAAAATATTATTAAAATAGAAGCATTTTTCACAAAAGAAGTACATTTTGAAAAAAGAGTTATTGTAAGTTAATTTTTAGCCGAAATATTGTATTTAAAGAATTTTTGTCAAAATGTCCTTAAAACAACTTTTATATATGTATTCTAATCTAAGTGACACTAAATATCATGAAAATTATCCAATTATGCGTTTTTATATAATCATGGTTCCGAACGTAGTCGGATCCTTAAACTAATGTTCTCATTATTTTTTCCACTCTTTCTTCGTGTGTTACTTGATTTCTATTTGAAGTGTGCTTAAAAGTTGAATTCAGTACAGTTCTTTAAATTTTGTTTTTTAGATCTTAGAAAAAATGTGTTCTAAAATAATTAGCATTATTCTAAAAGTGCTCTGTATAATACCAAAGTTTTCTAACAATGCCATTTTTTCGAACTTAAAACACTTTTTATATAATACGACTTATAATCTTATTGGTTTATAGCTTAAAATACATATTATTAAAAATGATTGTGAAGGAATGTGGTAGCTTTTATAAAATATTTTACATATTTTTAAAATAGCATATCTTCACCGAAAGTTATACAATTCAATTTAACAGGTAAAAACAAAATTCGATTTTTTAAATAACCATCTAACAACAAGCATAAATCAGCAAACAATTCACTTTTTAAGAAAAATGAAAATTTCTTCAAGAGTCAAGATAGTTGCTAGTTAATTTCTATTATTCCCTTTTAAATAATTCATGTAAAGTAACCTGAATTTGAATTTTAATACTATTATTACTCATTTAAGTATTCCGAAATTGTTTTTGACATGGGAAAGAAGAAAAAATAAACATTTTAGTAAAATGGTATTTAAAGTTTCCATTAAATTTAGAGTTAATTGAAAATACACCCTCGGTCGTATGAAATGAGAGAAAAAAGTATTTTTAAAAACCATTGAATCATTTTTTTACTCGTGATATTTTAAAAATAATAGCTCTAAATGTCAGCCATGTTTTCAAGTTCTTATCTACAATTATTAAGAAAAACAGCTTTAATAGAAAAAAAAAGTAGATCTATGGATTTAAAAACCTATTCCATTTTAAAGGAGTTAAGATTGATATTTAGATTAATTTAATTATTTATATAATAGTTTAAATTTTTTAAAATAATGGACCTCGTACAAAAATTAAATTTTTAAAATTCCAAATAAAGATTAATTCATTAAATCAGACAAAATTTTTAATCGTTTGTCATTTAGGCTTAAAATTTAAAACATTAGAAAAAAGATTTTAATACCTTTTTAAATTTGAGGTTAATATAATAGTAATATTATAAATGTTTGCAAAGTGGCTTACACACAAAAATCACATTACACTGAATTGGCAACCATCAATGATTCTCTAAATAATGCGTGCCACAATATGCCATGAGGGAGTTTTAACAGTGGCATGCGAAGACTTTTTTAAACAATAAAAAATTTGAAAAATAATAATAAATATTTTTTTTAGTATTCTTTTTCAATGTGGTTGTAATAGACAAACAAAATCCGTCATAACTAATTTGAAATATACTTAGCTAAAAAAAAAAAAAAAAAAAAATAGAAAATTCTCATGTAGAATGCTTTTTCATTGTTGTAGAAAGTCTTTTTGGCTTTCCAAAGGAAATGCACTCGATAGATTTTAGAACTTGTGGATGCTTGTTTTAAAATATTTTTAAGAAAATAATTAACTGTCCAACGAATGTTGCTTCTCAAAAATGAAGATTGCCTATGAGATTTCACTTTTCTTAGATATTATTAGACATTTAAATAATTTAAACTGATGAATTTTGGAAAAAAAGTTCATTTTCCATACCCTAGTTTGTCATATGCCTTCTTTTGTGAAACTTTTTTTGCCCGGATTTTGTGAAAAAAAAAAAGATTAACGCAATTTCGCACACGAAGAAACTATTTAAAGCAGTGCTTCTCAAACTTTCAATATTTGCGACCCAATATTCCATCATATTATATTTTCACTCGCGCCCCCTTCATTCACTGAATACCGTATTGTTTTCGCAAATGCGACACTTGGATGCTAAAGCTACAATACGACTTTAACCTCTTGCCACTGGCGAATATAAACGTCTCACTCAGCCAAAGCGTTAATTGCCCTAGACGTATATACACGTCTTTCTGAAATATCATCTTTTAGGTTCACTGCTATCTATAAAATATTACCAAAGGCTTTGGAATGCAATAAAATGACCTTGACAGTGTTTGCGAAGGACTTATTTATTCCAGAGGATTTGCTTATTTATTCCCTTTCTCGTCCTCCCAATACACCACATACGCGTGCATACGTGCAAAACGGAGGCATTGGAGAGCGAATCGCGTAACTTTTAATCGGCAGTTAAGAGATTTTTTTATAAACAAGTATCAACAAATTATGAAGATTACTGTTAATTGCATATTATTTTATATATGACAAACCCGGGGTCACTATAAATTATTGAATTTATTCTTAACTTAGAACAGTTAAATTAATTATAAAATACATTGTGCAGAGTACTGACTGACACATTTATAAGTGTATTGTATCAGTATAAATGTTTTTCTAATTACGTCAGAATGTATTTTGTTTGCTTACTTTCAATAAATTAATATTTTATCAAAATGTTCTTTTGTTTTCGACTTTTCAACATGCTCGCTCCACCCTCCAAGGTTCATCACGACCATCTAGGGGAACGTGCCTCACAATTTGAGAAGCACTGATTTAAAGTGAGTGAGGGAATATTAACGTCGCTCTGTTTAACCACACGAGGGCTTTGGGCGACGGACCAAGTAATTTTAGCCATGGTCAAGCGACGTGGACGACACCTGAGCTGGCACCCCCTTCTTCTAACTACCACACCTACGGGATGACGTTTGAGCTCTCGACAGATTTAACGTGCATTGCTTCCCTACACGGCGGGTTTTTATTGGTACTGAGCTCGGATTCGTGACAAGGCAAGCCACGATCCGATACCTTGACCATTCGGCTACCGCTGCCACAAGGAATTATGTATCTAAGTTAATAATGCTCCTAACTACGGTTAATTTGAAAGTTTAATATCCATTTCTTGAAGATTCCTTCAGTGCTGAGTTTCACAATTTTCAAGATAAAAAGAAAAAAAAAAATGTTAATCTTATTTAATCTTATTTAGAAGTCCTTTTTCAATTTCTCTGCAAGACGTTTATCTTTACCCAACAGAAATCCAATCGAAATTACTTACCTATAGCACCATACTACGCTGACTAACAAACATTAGGAATTTATTTCAATTGCAAATTAACCGAATTGCATGGAATTTTGAAAATTTGTAAGAACAAATATTTTTTATTTCTTTAAATTTACGCGATTTGACTGTAATCAGCATTATAAATCTACATATATATTTGTTAACAAATGTTTCTATTTTGAGCAAAATATCGCCTCAAGGTGCACTGATGATCATATAAAATAGCATAATTTTGTCAGCATCTTCAAGAACTGACCCTACTGGTAGATGACTTGGTAAAGAAACCACAAATTCAAAGCCGCATTAAGCAAGTAGTGATGTTTTGATAATTATTTAGAATTGAATGCGTTTGCTACTCATTTTTTGCTACTACCTGACCTAATTGATGGAACCTGTAAAAATTTTACTAACAGTAAGACATAAGTTCGAAGTCCAGTGGTCAAGTGGTGCCGTTTCACGCTTCCATACTGGCCCTATTCCTGGTTGGGCAAGGTCGACTCGATCTTTCATCCCTACTGCAGTGGGCTCATAAATGAAAGTACCAAGCTTGCTTGGGGACTTAAGCACTAGGGGTTTCCTGTTTCCAGATCAATCAAATGATCGGTACATCTGCTCATGCATCTCAGCACTCCAATGGTCACGTATACTGGGGGGGATGCACACAGTAAGTCCTGCCCTAATGGGCTGTTACGTCACTGAGTTTGAGTTTAAGACCTATGTTTGTACACTTTTATTTAGTTTATAATAATTTTAAATTAACGCTACTTATATTAACATAAAAAAAAAAGTGTTGTTTGCGTAAAAATTCCATAGTAAGCCTATAACTAACATTTTTTCAACTTTTTATACATTTTGGCAGTTCAAAAATTTGGAGGTGGCACGTATAGTTTCTTTTTTTTTAATTAGATAGTAGCCTTTCTCCCAAAAAATATTTACTACCCCTTCCTCTAAAGCAAACTAGAGCTATTGGCGACAGACAAAGTAATTTTGAACCTTGTTCAACTGACAAGGACGATACCTAAGCTGGTACTCTCTGTCCAAGCCAACAAAACCACGCCAACGGGTAGATTTTCAGCCTCTATGATTTAACGCCTCAGCTCCCTCTATATGGTTGCCAGTAGGTAGCAGAGCATGAACTCCTGACATTCTGTTCACGATTTCTCTATAAATTTCGCGTCAACTGCTATTATACTGAGTAGTAAATTAAAATATATAATCATATTTTTTCTTAAGGTATCCGGACTACGTTCGAACCATGATTTAAAAGGCGAGCAATACGTAACTGAACGAAGTAATACCGATAAGACAATATAATTTATTGAATTTTTATGAAAATAAGAAAATTATGAGTAATTTGAGAATAAATGATTTCTGAATAAATAAATTACTATAATTTTTAATGCAGAAAATTTAAAAACATATTCGTTATTCTCTAAAAACTTAGATAAGAGCATGTGCAATTTTAAAGAAACTGAATTTTTTATTTTGAAATTGTACACCAGAGGTAAATAATCCAATAAAATTAAATACTTTTTTTCTTTCAAAATATATATGTATAGATAGATACAATTATTTGAAAGTTTTACACAATTTTTTTTTTAAAAAAACTACCAATGGATAAAATTCCACTTAAGAATATTTATCTAAAGTATAATTATTTTACCTACAGATTTCAATATTGTATTTATTTTGATTTGATAAGAAAAGTGAAGTTTAAAATGAATGTTCAAAAGCAATTTTACTAGAAAATTCTAATTTAAACACAGCTTTTAAAAAGAACGCTGTACCTATAAATTGAAATTTAAAGGAAATTTATTAGATATATTTCATGCTATGTATGTAAACAATACACTCATAGGAAAACAGAAATGTAAATATTTCAAAACAAATTTAAATATAGTAATATTACATCCTTAAATTTTTTTATTCGTTAATTACGTATTTAACATTAAGTAACAAAAAACCCCTCTCTGTTTTATTAAAGCTTGACCAGTATACACAAAATTCCTTACCGTTTTGGTTTAAGAAAATCCTCATGTAAATTAATATTTTTATTTTGTCATTAATCACACGATTCAATATATGGATAAAATTTTACAACTGTGTATGGAATATAATTTACAAAATAATTACTCAAATATGTTTAAATCTTCTATTTTTTATTTTCTTTGTAAAAAATTTCTCCTATAAATTGAGTTTCATGAAAATTTAGAAATTTTTTAGGAAAGATGAAAAGCCTTCCTGTCGTTTTTTTCTCCGAAAACTTAGTTTTATTTCTGCATGTATTTGTTAGTAAATTGAACTGAAATACTAAAATGTACACAAATCAGTTGTCACTAGTAGTTTTGTACTTAAAGATATATATGCGTATAATATGCGTATATCAAGCACCTATATTATCAAGCTACAGTTTTTAATTTTTAGATAATACTATTGTGGCAATTAAATAAAAAGGGCTAGTCTTAAAAATTAGCTGTATTGAAACAATGTACAAATAACTTTTATTCCCCTTCAACACATATATATAATGCCCTTCACTATCAATACATAACTGCACACGAATTTTCCACCTTTCGCTGCAGTTTTGCAACTCTCATTAGGTGTCACTAATTCAGTAAATGTGCTGTTTCTGCGTTCACCGCACCTACAGACTGAAAATATGTTCCAATAAATGCATTTTCCTTTTTAAGGGGGTTCACACATGTGACGGCCTGTTTTTTGAGCATTCTTAGGTAATTTTTTTTGACAACCAGTAAAAAGATAGAACTTTAAGTTTTTATCATTTATTTATATGTATTTTAAGAGAATGTATATAAATGTTTAGCCAAAAATATAAATTAGAACGTGAGTTACAGTGCTCTGAACACACTTGCCTCGAAAAAAGGGACACTCACTTCCTCCACGATTCCGTCTGATTGGTTTATCTGAAATAAAAAAAATAACGCCGTTTTAATCTGTAAGATTAAATGCACCAAATAAACTACACTCAATTAAAAACATCAAAAACTGGATTTTTGGTAGACTTTTGACGAAGCAGTTTCGAATTTCATGGGATTTTTTTTTTAATGTTTTTGTTATAAAAAATAGAATTATCTAGAATTTTGGAATCATCATAGTTCATTTATTGCATATATTTGTGCTGAGTCTACCCTATAAATTTAGTCTTTAGGTCAAACCGTTCTTGAGATATACATGGGGAAAGTTTGCTAACAGTTTCAGAAAAGAGCTACAAATTTCAAGTCCAATTAAAACAATGAAAATCTTAACCTAGTGCTACGAACAGCTGCTCTTCTAACACCTGATTCCTTATAACGACTTGGAATTTTGAAAATCTCTTTACCATGGTATTCTACATTATTGCTCGCCATGAGAAAACAAATTACCTTTAAAACCATCACATAGGTGAACCCCCTTAAAGAAAAAAAAAAGAAGTTGTGTGGGTCGACATGTGGTGAGTACGGTGGATGCTCGATTACAGTCCTCCTCCAAGAACTGTTTTACAGACAGCCCAATGTGCACCTAGGCGTTATCTTGTTGCTAAATTGTCGTGTTGTTGCTGCACAGATTTTGCCTTTTCATCCTCATTCTTCTTCTAAACTTTCTCAGTATCTGGATATAGTACTGCTGTTTTACCGTTTGACCTCTAGGTTACCGTTCAGTCATGATAATGCCATTAATATCGAACTAAGACAGTGCTTCTCAAATTGTGGGGCACGTCTCCCTAGGGGGCGTGATAAACCTACGAGGGGGCCGCGAGCATATCGAATAGTCCAGAACAAAAGATTATTTAAAAAATTAATTTACTAGAAGTAAACAAACAAAACACATTCTGAAATAATAAAAAATAAGATACACATTTACACCAATATACTTATAAATGTATCAGTACTGCATAATGTATTTTATAATTAATTTAACAATACTAAGCTAAAAACAAGTTTAAGCATTAACCAGTGGCTCCAAGGGCTTGTCATACATAAAATGTACAAAAAATAACATTTATCATGATAATTTACACTGTTTATAATTAATCCCGTAAATGCCGATCACAAATTACACGATTCACTCTTCAATGCCAACCTTTTAACATGTAATCGAGTTTATTGTGTGGAGGGGTAGAAAGGAATAAAAATAAGCAAAGCCTCTGACCTTCCTTCGCAAAACTGTAAATCCTTCACAAACTATGTCAAGGTTATTTTATTGAATTCCAAAGTTTTAGGAATAACTTTATGGAGAGGAGTTTCCAGAAAAAAATCGTTTTTTGGAAAGACGTATATATACGTCAGGGCAATTAATGCATTATTTGAGCGAGATGTTTATGTATGTCGGTGGCATTTTAGAGGTTCGTACGAAATGTAGGCTTAGTGTCAATTTTTTTTTTTTAATTCAATACATTTTTATTGTAAGGAAGGGGAGGGGGCGATGAAAATTATGATTGAATATTGGATCGCACATATTGAAAGTTTGAGAAGCACTGAACTAAGAAGATGAGCATCACCTGTTCTTGATGTCATATATTGACAAGAGCGCTCATCATCTTCAGCAACCACCCAGTCTTCCCCAAAGAATTTGTGGCATTCAAAAATTTGAATGTGTGACGTGCAAATATCTCCAAACAATATGTATACAATTTAAAGCGTTAAGTACAAGTTTGTTTTTTTTAACTTCACGAGGAATTTTAAATTTATGAGCAGATCAATATTTACGTTTATCATGATCGCGGCACTTCGACTCAACATCTTCTTACTCAAACTAGGATGAAAAACAAACTGAACTAAATATAGAGATGGAATAACGTGTCACCATACCGTAAAGATCAAGGTCAACTCTATACTCCATTCCCACTCATTCACACCAAGCATAACGTCTAGGACATGCGCAGTCTCTGGGAATTTCATTCTCACACCTTATATTTGTCGTATAACGTGGACCATCTTTTTCACGAAGGAATTTGAAATGTATGTATGAAATGCTCGTACGTTTTGAAATTATTTATCCGTGGTCCCAGACTTTTGAAAAAATATATTATGCTTCTCAAACTACAACCCCTTAAGTTCATCAGGTATTTCATTTTTTAAAAAAATAAACAGTAGTCCGATCTATGTAGAAGTCCATATGTTTTTTATGCTCAACTCTTTTTTTTAAGCTATCAATTTTTGTACGTGGCGTATAACTCCCACCCATAAATTTCAATCCTATGTTTTGGTTTTAAAGAGATCGTAGTACACCGGATTTTACGGTACATATATGTCATCTTAGGTAAACATAAATCGTAAATACGCGATATTATTACAGTCATATGCAAATTTTTTTATACAATAGAAATGCCACAAAAAAAGAATGTCTAGACATGATAAAGCGAGAACAAAAATGGTCCCCTAGAGGTTTGAACAATAAATCTTAGGATAAAACATATTTGATCGATATTGATACTTTTTGGTAGAGGAAAATTTATGGAAACATGAAAAGATACAAGTATTTCCTGTTTATATAAAATACTTTATAGTAAACGTAGAAGGGTGTTTTAAAATTATCCCTCGCCTCTACGGTTGCAATAAATGCTTTATAGAATGTATCAGATGTATAATAAATTTTCAGTTGATCGGAACGTTATCTGAGTTATATAAAATAGTGTTTGTGCGGATTCATCATCACCATTATTAATTTAATTTCGTATGATTTTGAGAAATATACATGATGTCCCAAAAATGGTACCTAAACTTAGCTCTAGCAGGATTTTTCGTTGTGACTACATGGAAATGCCTAAAGAACTGTACATCCAGATTTCTCGTTGGGACTACATAGACATGTTTGTGAACCGTACAGCCAGATTCCTCGTTGTGACTACATAGAAATGCCCAAAGAACTGTACAGCCAGATTCCTCGTTGTGACTACATGGAAATGCCTAAAGAATTGTACAGCCAGATTCCTCGTTGTGACTACATAGAAATGCCCTAGGAACTGTACAGCCAAATTCCTCGTTGTGACTACATAGAAATGCCCAAGGAACTGTACATCCAGATTCCTCGTTGTGACTACATAGAAATGTCCTAGGAACTGTACAGCCAGATTCATTGTTGTGACTACATGGAAATGTCCAAAGAACTGTACAGCCAAATTCCTCGTTGTGACTACATAGAAACGCCCAGAAAATTGAACAGATTCCTCGATGTGACTACATAAAAATGCCCGAAAAACTGTACTTTTACGTTCCATAATTCACAAGAAAAAAACGGTAAATGAAAATGTATGGTGATGAATGAATGATAATCCTAGATGGGTCATGATTGATGATTTTTTTTTTTACTTCTGTACGTGTTTGACTGTATATGGCACTCCCCGGTCACTGGATTGGACGTGGGGGTTTGATTCTGTGACCACCATGATCGCAAGATCTCATACTGTTGGATTTGTTGCCTATGAGCATTCTAAAAGCATTGGTGTATCCAGACCAAGTGACTACACAGACGGAATTAGTTGCTCATCTATAGGCTGCCTGTACATCTTTGGACACCAAATGAACTCGTCCATTCCACGGCGTGCTCTAGCCACATAGATATGCATGGCTGACACTTTGAACATATGCCTTATTAATAAATGCAAAAAACTGAAGTTGATGTGTTCAATGCGGCTGCGACGCCATACGTTTTGCATGTTTCTCATAAACTATGGATTGTACAGGCAAAATTTTCGGGAATTATTTATCTACCCCCAACGAGGTATCAGACTGCATACATTGAGCTCTCTTTTGGAAACACTCTACATTTTCCAAATGTAAAGTATCAGAAATTAGTTTTATTAAGACATATTTCATAAATAACATTTAGAAAAATAGTTGGCAGGTACATAGAGCTTTTCTTATTTTATTGCAGTTCCCGTCGATTGCCAATGAAGTTTTCAGGGAATTTTTTTAAATTCATTTTATCATCTTTCTTTTCATCATATGCTCGATTATATATTTTTTTTAGTAAAATTTCTTGAAATGGTCTTGTATATATATATAAGTTCCGGGCATTCTTTTCATATAAATTAGTAATGAATTGAAGCAAAGTAAGTATAAAACTTTTTTTGAACCATTGTTTCTGGGTTTAATATTGTATTGCTTCGTGAATAAGTTTGTGACTATCTCTACTGTTGTAGCTGTTAAGAAGATTTAATTTTGAATATGATACCTTAGACGGAGACTAATTCAAGTGGTGATGCAACTGCAATTTGTAGAATCATGTTAATTTCTATATAAATTGTTTAGTTTTATTTCTCGAAACAACATTCTTGTGAATTTATTTAATTAGATAAATAAAACAGTTTTTGTGCCCTTCAGTAATATACGCTACTTTACGTGATACACATTTCAAACACTTTGTACACTGCTATTTCTGCAAGTAAGAACTATAACAAATTGACAAAAATAGTAAAATTTGTCCATTTTTCAATATCTTAAATAAATAAAGAGTGGATTATCTTAATTTTTCTTTTTACCTTCTACTTAAGGTAACAGAGCACCTTCGAAGAAAATTTTTGAATTAACCTGAATTTTGCCTGTAATGCAGATTTTATGACCTAATGGGTCTCTAAAATTGTGAAAAATACCCAAGAAAAGTTTTGTTAGTGTATATTTTACTGTCAAAGGGGTATTTTATAAAAAATAAGCAAAAATAAGACTACGCAAAAAACATGATAATTGAAAAGAAATAAATATATTGACATTTTAGTATATTGAATAATATAGCATACAACCTTTTATCTAGGAATAGACTTTATTTTGGTACATAACTATTACGTGGGAAGTTATTGAGTATACGTTGACATTTTCTTTAAAAGTTATTGTAATTTTCACTTTAATGCTATATAAAAATACCCTACACAACACAAAATCTTAAGAAAGGTCTATATTCCCTGTATATATTTAAAACAAAAATATAATTTTTTTTTCATTCAAGCATAACTTTTGAGATACTGTGTTTGCGGTAAGAAAAAATGTGAAAAACTCATTTCGGTGAAAACGACAAAAATAACATTAAACTCATCTGCTGATTACAAGAAAAACACTTACTTTCTTATTAAAATACACCAGATATATATAACTTTTCCTCTTTAGCTCCTAGTAAAAACACTCATTTTTTTCTTTTTAAATGCTCTAAAAATTTTTCTGTGTTTCTTTGTTTTGGGGTCTGCGTTATGAATCGATTCCCCAGATTCTGCATCTATCTAAATGTTTATATACTTTGAAGAAAATTTTTTTGAATTAACCTGAATTTTGCCAGTAAATGCATATTATTTATGACCTTATGGGTCTCAAAAATTAGAAAACACCCAAGAAAAAAAAGTTTTATTAGTGTACATTTTACGGTCAAAGCGGGTATTTTATAAAATAAGCAAAAATAAGATTTTACGCAAAAACATTATAGCTGAAAAAAATAAATATATTGACATTTTGTAAATTGAATAATATAGCATACAACCTTATCTAGGGAATAGACTTATTTTGGTAATGTAAACTATTACGTAGGAAGTTATTGTGTTTCCCAGTTCTATACGTTGAAATTTTCTTTTAAAAGCTATTGTGATTTTTACTTTATTGCTGTATAAAAATTTCTAATCAACACAAAATCTTAAAAAAGGTCTATTCCCTGTGTATAAGTATTTAAAAACATACATATAAAATTTTTATTTCATTCAAGCATAACTTTTTGAGATATTGTGTTTGCGGTAAGAAAAAATGTGAAAACTTATTTTGAGAAAACGACAAAATAACATTAAACAATTGATTACAAGAAAACACTTACTTTCTTGTTAAATGCACCAGATTTTATAATTCTTCCCATCTTTTTACTTCTAAAACACTATTTTTTTCTTTTAAGTGCTCTTAAAATTTTCCTGTGTTTCTTTGTTTTGGGGTCTGCATTATGAATTGATCTCACGGATTCTGCATTTATCTAAATGTTTATATCCCCGTAAGGTAAACAATCAGGATTTTCTATATTCATCTTGTTAAAAACCTTAGACACCTTACTTAATCCTTCATTGAAGTGTATAATAGAATCATACGACCCAAATTTAATTGTTTTGAGCGAAAACAAATACTTCCTTCGGTACTTTTTGCCAACCATTCCATTAAAACACTTTCGTTGGCATTTTGCGTACGTCCATGTAAGCACTTGCTTAATATCTGTTTGTCACATAAATTCTAAATATTATACTGGTTTAATTTATTTAAAAACATCATTTGATAAAACCAGCATATTTGTGTGGAACATTTTGTTCCATTTGCCACCCCCGCTGAAAATAACACCAACTTTCTTTCCCTATGGGGCATTGACCATGCATCGTTTCTTATCACTTGATGCAATAGTGATATAACGCAGCAATTACATTTTGCTGCATGGCATTTATTACCAACATTGCTGCGAACAGCAATTCCGTAGTAGTTTTGAAGTCTGTCGATAAAATTATCAGTTAATTTGCCTTACCAGAGAGTCCTTAGTTTTAAATTTCAGTTTTCAGACGTGAGCCCACCATTCTTTTGTACATGGCCAATGCACTCAAACTTGGTCACACTGTTTATTCCATAAGTGTCTTTAACACCTCATAAAAGCTTTGAGTCACCATCCCATAATATTGAGTGTATTGAAGTCTGCGGTTTTTTTCATCACAAATATTCGGGAAGCCCCCACAATTTCCATTTTGATGAAGAGCCTGTGAAGTTACACTGACATATGTGGTCGGCTTCGACTACCTATATTCAAAGTTTCTTGGCATAGTCTGAAGTCTCTACATTGCAGGGATGCAGGATCTTACACCCCTATGTCTAACACCTTACCAGTATCAACTGATATTGCAGCAACACAGCCATTCCATAGATGTATAGCCTCTTCGCTGCCATGTGCCATCCACCGATATGCCACATTTTACAATATCAGACAGAGATTTTGCTCTTTCTCCATACCTTCGGTTGCAGCTTATCATGGATTCCTCAGCTACTTCTTGAACTCACTTTTAAAAAGCTTTGCTTCCTGATTTTTGTAAGCAGTTTTGGTTAGTCGAGGCAAATTTAATGTTGAGCATAATTCTAAATGCCCTGGCAAAACCTTTGCCCCATTCCGCCGCATACCATATACAAGCCTCGTATTTATGACAGGTGCATTTACAACTTTTTTTTGATGAAGCAATGAAAGAAAAGTCACAAGACTTACATTTAGTGTAAAATGGGAGCACAATCCATATCTGGAATCTCAAATAGTTCTACTTTTTCAGCAAAACATTTTGGGCAGCAAAGTTGAGCAAAGTTTCCACACAAGTTCAAGGTCAACGATTCTGTTACCAAACACAGGACTCAGGTATTTCTTCTGCAGTTGATAAACTCTCATTTCCTAACTTTGAAGAGCTAGCAGTACATTCAGGAACTGTTAAAGGATGTTACTTTTTCAGCTTTTGTAAACTTATTTCCATAAAATTATACGCTTGCGCTTTCTAAAGCAATACTTTTTAACCATTTTGCTAAAATAAAACATCATGAATAAAACAATCAAATAAACTTTTTACGCTGTCAGTTCTTTCAAAAGAAAAATCAGACGCACATGTAAACAAAGTCAAAACAACAGCAAACTTGCTGCCAGATTTTCAACATAAAAAGGAAACATGTATTTCCAAATACATTTATATTTATTCTAAATGCTCCATTTAATTTCTGACTAAATATTTGTATATTAATTATATTATTTCTGCGTCATACCATGAAAGAGAAATGTAAACAAACAACTTCAAGTACTTCCGGTTAGCAGAAAACCATTTCCGGTCCGGAGAAATTTATGAATAAGTAATATTTAGAAAGCTGTAACTCGGCTTCTAATTAAGATAGAAACAAAATTTCCAACAGATTTACAAAGATAAAAGATTGAATTTTATTATAAGATCAAAAACAAAAAATCGATATTTTGACCAAAAATTGAGTTTTAAAGGTGTTCTGTCATCTTAAGCAGGTAAAAAAAAAATCTTTGTTTTTTTTAAATCGTAGCAATTGAAAAGAAGAAAAAAAAACTCTCGCGTTTTACTCTCTCTCTCTCTCTCTATATATATATATATATATATAAATATATGTGTGTGTTTGTTTTAAGAAATTGCATTTACTGATTGTATTAATATATTTTAGATCTTTAATCTACCTACAAGTAATACGTTCATCAGTTTAATTTAAGCGTTTGATATAAAGTAAGGTAAAGGTAAATTATTAATGTATGGATAAAAAAAAAATAGTCTTTCTATTTATACTTCACAAAAAAATAATAACAGTAAAAAATAACGCACAATTATCGCTGAGAGGTCTAAAAACAACCGTTTCAAAAGTGATATGATCTCGAAGTCGATTAAACAAATAATCGATTTTATAATCAATTTATATTTAAAGCGTCAAAATTAATTGAAAATAAGTTATCTACTTAATTCTAAAGCAAAATTGATTCAGCTTTTCCCAAATTTTCCTGTGTATGAGAAATGTGTTGCTTCGTTTCAGTCACACAGCAAACGTTAAGCAATGATAGTTTAATTTTTTAAGTATTTTTTTAAAAAAAAGTAAGTAATATGTCATTCGATATTTATTAATAACAACAAAATTTATCCTATACCGTGGTGCAGATAAAATATTACGAAATAAAGAAGCAAAAAATAGTTGCTATCTTAGAAGTAGCTACTGTGCAGAAACATCGCGTGCAATCCAGCCGTTAGCTCTTCAAGGTATTTCGCAGTGGGAATGTTTTGCTCCATCTTTGTGAATAATTTAAATAATTTTGCAGTAACTATGCTGCCCCAGTTCGATGAGCTTATTTGCTTATTTTTGATATTACTATCAAAAGAAGGAATTTTGCTGAAACAGAAATGCTACACAAATGGTGTCGTGATAAATCTCGTTAAATATTGTTCCGTTATTAATAAAGCATAACTAGTGGAATATGTATATTTACGCAAAGATGTATTTCAATAATGCCTTTAAATGCACATAAAAATGTCAATTAAAACCATTATTTTTTCGATTTATTATTCGAACGTGATGTTCGTTGTTATAAAATGTATAACTATTAAATAAAGTTCATCAATTGTCTTCGGTAGTGGACAAAATATGTATTAATCTGACCCTTTAAAAGCCGCCAGCGTATATCTTCATTTCGATCAACCCATGTGTTGAGTGTCCCGGACGTATATATTCGGCCTTTCAAAGTTCGATTTTTTGCATTAAGCTTACTTGTTTAATACTAAGCCGACATGTTTGGTAAACAATGAAATGAAATTGACAATTTTTCCAAAGAATTAACTTATTTCAGAGAAAAATTTCTTATCCGTGAATTATTTTTCCCTCCCTCAATACATTTCCCATAAGCGCACCTATGTGAAAAAATGGGGGCGTAAATTTTAATCGATGGTTAAGGAGCTAATGGCTCAACAGGTACTAAATTACAGTGTTAATGGATTCTTTAATTAATTTTTCTCCTTACTGTAGTTGATTTTGGTTGCATCCGACTACGTTCGAACCGTGATTTGCAAAAAGCGTATATAAATGGATAATATTTATATTTAGTGTCACTTAGGATGAGAAAATGTATATAAAAGTGTTTAAGAATAATATTGGCACAAAACTCCATTTGGCACAATATTTGACAAAAAAGAACATAGAATGACTCATTTTCAAAATATTCTCCTTATGTGAAAAATGCTTCGCCTGTATATAGCTCAGACCTCTGTACAAAGGCTCAACTAAATTTTTTTGAAATATATAACTGAAGTGGGTTTATTCATGTTTTTTTACGACAACAGAGCAGATGATCAGGATGATGATGATGAGTTTGGTGCCTTATGGCGCAAGAGCCAGTTTTACTATACCGCGCCAAACATTCATAGGTCTGTGGTCTGACGGGAAAAGAAGAAAAGGAGAAATTGGATGACAAGATGGAGGGTCGAAATAGAGAGCGATCATCAGTACCCCAGGTCGTGACACTCATGTTTAACAAAGATAGTAAACCCCTTGGGAAAAGGAAATCATCACTAGGGTACCTCGGGATTGTGACACCCGTACCCACCTAAAGAAGGTGAGCCTCCTGAAGGGAGACAACAGAGGAGAGAAATTTTAAGAAACAAACGCCAATCATTATTTCAATTGATTTTAACTTTGAAAATAGTGTGAATTTTTCAAAACTCTGTTGAGCCTCTGTACAGAAATTTGAGCTATATACAGGCAAAATATTATTAAAATAGAAGCATTTTTCACAAAAGAAGTACATTTTGAAAAAAAAGTTATTGTAAGTTAATTTTTAGCCGAAATATTGTATTTAAAGAATTTTTTTTTTGTCAAAATGTCCTTAAAACAACTTTATATATGTATTCTAATCTAAGTGACACTAAATATCATGAAAATTATCCAATTATGCGTTTTTATATAATCATGGTTCCGAACGTAGTCGGATCCTTAAACTAATGTTCTCATTATTTTTTCCACTCTTTCTTCGTGTTACTGATTTCTCTATTTGAAGTGTGCTTAAAAGTTGAATTCAGTACAGTTCTTTAAATTTTGTTTTTTAGATCTTAGAAAAAATGTGTTCTAAATAATTAGTGATTATCTTAAAAGTGCTCTGTATAACACAAAGTTTTCTCTAACAATGCCATTTTTTCGAACTTAAAACACTTTTTATATAATACGACTTATAATCTTATTGGTTTATAGCTTAAAATACATATTATTAAAAATGATTGTGAAGGAATGTGGTAGCTTTTATAAAATATTTTACATATTTTTAAAATAGCATATCTTCACCGAAAGTTATACAATTCAATTTAACAGGTAAAAACAAAATTCGATTTTTTAAATAACCATCTAACAACAAGCATAAATCAGCAAACACCACTTTTTAAGAAAAATGAAAATTTCTTCAAGAGTCAAGATAGTTGCTAGTTAATTTCTATTATTCCCTTTTAAATAATTCATGTAAAAGTAACCTGAATTTGAATTTTTAATACTATTATTACTCATTTAAGTATTCCGAAATTGTTTTTGACATGGGAAAGAAGAAAAAATAAACATTTTAGTAAAATGGTATTTAAAGTTTCCATTAAATTTAGAGTTAATTGAAAATACACCCTCGGTCGTATGAAATGAGAGAAAAAAGTATTTTTAAAAACCATTGAATCATTTTTTTACTCGTGATATTTTAAAATAATAGCTCTAAATGTCAGCCATGTTTTCAAGTTCTTATCTACAATTATTAAGAAAAACAGCTTTAATAGAAAAAAAAAGTAGATCTATGGATTTAAAAACCTATTCCATTTTAAAGGAGTTAAGATTGATATTTAGATTAATTTAATTATTTATATAATAGTTTAAATTTTTTAAAATAATGGACCTCGTACAAAAATTAAATTTTTAAAATTCCAAATAAAGATTAATTCATTAAATCAGACAAAATTTTTAATCGTTTGTCATTTAGGCTTAAAATTTAAAACATTAGAAAAAAGATTTTAATACCTTTTTAAATTTGAGGTTAATATAATAGTAATATTATAAATGTTTGCAAAGTGGCTTACACACAAAAATCACATTACACTGAATTGGCAACCATCAATGATTCTCTAAATAATGCGTGCCACAATATGCCATGAGGGAGTTTTAACAGTGGCATGCGAAGACTTTTTTAAACAATAAAAAATTTGAAAAATAATAATAAATATTTTTTTTAGTATTCTTTTTCAATGTGGTTGTAATAGACAAACAAAATCCGTCATAACTAATTTGAAATATACTTAGCTAAAAAAAAAAAAAAAAAAAAATAAAGAAAATTCTCATGTAGAATGCTTTTTCATTGTTGTAGAAAGTCTTTTTGGCTTTCCAAAGGAAATGCACTCGATTTCTAGAAATCCTGTGGATGCTTTGTTTTAAAATATTTTTAAGAAAATAATTAACTGTCCAACGAATGTTGCTTCTCAAAAATGAAGATTGCCTATGAGATTTCACTTTTCTTAGATATTATTAGACATTTAAATAATTTAAACTGATGAATTTTGGAAAAAAAGTTCATTTTCCATACCCTAGTTTGTCATATGCCTTCTTTTGTGAAACTTTTTTTGCCCGGATTTTGTGAAAAAAAAAAAGATTAACGCAATTTCGCACACGAAGAAACTATTTAAAGCAGTGCTTCTAAACTTTCAATATTTTGCGACCTAATATTCCATCATATTATATTTTCACTCGCGCCCCCTTCATTCACTGAATACCGTATTGTTTTCGCAAATGCGATACTGATGCTAAAAGCTACAATACGACTTTAACCTCTTGCCACTGGCGAATATAAACGTCTCACTCAGCCAAAGCGTTAATTGCCCTAGACGTATATACACGTCTTTCTGAAATATCATCTTTTAGGTTCACTGCTATCTATAAAATATTACCAAAGGCTTTGGAATGCAATAAAATGACCTTGACAGTGTTTGCGAAGGACTTATTTATTCCAGAGGATTTGCTTATTTATTCCCTTTCTCGTCCTCCCACATACGCGTGCATAAGTGCAAAACGGAGGCATTGGAGAGCGAATCGCGTAACTTTTAATCGGCAGTTAAGAGATTTTTATAAACAAGTATCAACAAATTATGAAGATTACTGTTAATTGCATATTATTTTATATATGACAAACCCGGGGTCACTATAAATTATTGAATTTATTCTTAACTTAGAACAGTTAAATTAATTATAAAAATACACAGTAGAGTACTGACTGACACATTTATAAGTGTATTGTATCAGTATAAATGTTTTTCTAATTACGTCAGAATGTATTTTGTTTGCTTACTTTCAATAAATTAATATTTTATCAAAATGTTCTTTTGTTTTCGACTTTTCAACATGCTCGCTCCACCCTCCAAGGTTCATCACGACCATCTAGGGGAACGTGCCTCACAATTTGAGAAGCACTGATTTAAAGTGAGTGAGGGAATATTAACGTCGCTCTGTTTAACCACACGAGGGCTTTGGGCGACGGACCAAGTAATTTTAGCCATGGTCAAGCGACGTGGACGAGACACCTGAGCTGGCACCCCTTCTTCTAACTACCACACCTGGCCGATGACGTTTGAGCTCTCGACAGATTTAACGTGCATTGCTTCCCTACACGGCGGGTTTTTATTGGTACTGAGCTCGGATTCGTGACAAGGCAAGCCACGATCCGATACCTTGACCATTCGGCTACCGCTGCCACAAGGAATTATGTATCTAAGTTAATAATGCTCCTAACCACGGTTAATTTGAAAGTTTAATATCCATTTCTTGAAGATTCCTTCAAAGTTGAGTTTCACAATTTTCAAGATAAAAAGAAAAAAAAAAATGTTAATCTTATTTAATCTTATTTAGAAGTCCTTTTCAATTTCTCTGCAAGACGTTTATCTTTACCCAACAACAGAAATCCAATCGAAATTACTTACCTATAGCACCATACTACGCTGACTAACAAACATTAGGAATTATTTCAATTGCAAATTAACCGAATTGCATGGAATTTGAAAATTTGTAAGAACAAATATTTTTTATTTCTTTAAATTTACGCGATTTGACTGTAATCAGCATTATAAATCTACATATATATTTGTTAACAAATGTTTCTATTTTGAGCAAAATATCGCCTCAAGGTGCACTGATGATCATATAAAATAGCATAATTTTGTCAGCATCTTCAAGAACTGACCCTACTGGTAGATGACTTGGTAAAGAAACCACAAATTCAAAGCCGCATTAAGCAAGTAGTGATGTTTTGATAATTATTTAGAATTGAATGCGTTTGCTACTCATTTTTTGCTACTACCTGACCTAATTGATGGAACCTGTAAAAATTTTACTAACAGTAAGACATAAGTTCGAAGTCCAGTGGTCAAGTGGTGCCGTTTCACGCTTCCATACTGGCCCTATTCCTGGTTGGGCAAGGTCGACTCGATCTTTCATCCCTACTGCAGTGGGCTCATAAATGAAAGTACCAAGCTTGCTTGGGGACTTAAGCACTAGGGGTTTCCTGTTTCCAGATCAATCAAATGATCGGTACATCTGCTCATGCATCTCAGCACTCCAATGGTCACGTATACTGGGGATGCACACAGTAAGTCCTGCCCACGGGCTGTTACGTCACTGAGTTTGAGTTTAAGACCTATGTTTGTACACTTTATTTAGTTTATAATAATTTTAAATTAACGCTACTTATATTAACATAAAAAAAAAAGTGTTGTTTGCGTAAAAATTCCATAGTAAGCCTATAACTAACATTTTTTTCAACTTTTTATACATTTTGGCAGTTCAAAAATTTGGAGGTGGCACGTATAGTTTCTTTTTTTTTAATTAGATAGTAGCCTTTCTCCCAAAAAATATTTACTACCCCTTCCTCTAAAGCAAACTAGAGCTATTGGCGACAGACAAAGTAATTTTGAACCTTGTTCAACTGACAAGGACGATACCTAAGCTGGTACTCTCTGTCCAAGCCAACAAAACCACGCCAACGGGTAGATTTTCAGCCTCTATGATTTAACGCCTCAGCTCCCTCTATATGGTTGCCAGTAGGTAGCAGAGCATGAACTCCTGACATTCTGTTCACGATTTCTCTATAAATTTCGCGTCAACTGCTATTATACTGAGTAGTAAATTAAAATATATAATCATATTTTTTCTTAAGGTATCCGGACTACGTTCGAACCATGATTTAAAAGGCGAGCAATACGTAACTGAACGAAGTAATATCGCACTTCATGGTTTGCAACAAGAAATCGTTCTTATCAAATATTTCACTTTAATGTTGAGAAGCTCAATCCTTGAAACTAAAGTTATTCTCTATACAAAATTGTACTTCAATATACATTTCATCCACTTTATTTTAAATTAATTAAAAAGGGAGTTTAAGAAAGAGCCAAAAAAAAAAACAAAAAAAAAACGAACAAATAATGATTGAAAGTAATAATTTCGAATACTTGAATGATTAAATTTAAACACAGGTTTTTACTCTGATTATTTTTTGTTTCGTATTCTTTTGATTACCTCTCTCTCCCTCTCTCTCTCTCTTCCCTTTTATTACTTTATTTATCTTTATTCAAAAGTATAGAAATAAGATGTTTTGATATAAGACAAAATTGAATAGAAGCTCTTCTAAAATCTTTTTAAACATTCTTCAATAACATTTTCTAATTAATAAAAATTTCAAATTTTGACAATTGTGTTCAATAATAGAAGATTTTATGCTACAGTATTATTTAGCATATATTTTTTGAAGTTATACTTCTTTTGGGACGTTAGAAAAATAGAATGAGGGTAAATTTTGTACGATGAGTGCGCACAGCATCACGGATGTGACGCAAACCCGTCACGGATGCGAAAACGCTTTGTCTAGAAATATACAGAACGGGACAGACCACTCCTGTCTTCGAAATTTTCAGGAAAATATTTCTATTCACTTCCCAGAAGAAGGGGTCAACCGGGTTTGAATCGGAGATCTCTTCATCTGCGTGGAACCCCTTTCCCCAGCTATACACCTGCGTCGGCGAACCTTTGCTTTCCGTTCCTTAGGAACGGATACGAAAATGTTTTGATTAGAAAAATGCAGAACAGAGGAAAGGTCATTCCCATCGAATTTCTCCTCACTTCCGTAAAGAAGAGGGCACCCGGGCTTGAACCGGGGACCTTCGATCTGCAGTCGAATGCTCTACCACTGAGCTATACCCCCGCGTCAGCTAACCTTTGCTTTGCGTTCCGTAGGAAGGATACGAACATGCCTTGATTAGAAATATGCAGAACAAGACAGATCATTCCCACCTTCGAATTTCTCAAAAAATTTTTTTCCTCACTTCCCTGAAGAAGGGGGCACGCGGGTTTGAACCGGGGACCTCTCGATCTGCAGTCGAATGCTCTATTTTTTTAAAATCCCGCATAGCTCCGATGATTTTTAAAATTCGTTTATGAAACTCGGACCATAGGTTCTCCTCGTTGAGCTGTTTCATCTGTTATAATTCGTGTGTAGATAGTAGGCTTTAAGGGGGACGTTATCCCTAAAATTAAACTCCCCATATTCCTATGCGGTTCAATCTTTTGATGACGTAACGATATTACAGAGATAGAAGGACGAAACTTTGGGATGCCCTACTGCTATGTGTATCGTTGGGATATTCGTGACCATTTACGTCACAGTTATTTCCCCCCCCCGGGGGGTTAGCTTCATTTTCCTTTTCCAAGCTGGCGCCACCCCATTTACAACTACAGACCCCGGACCAGTTCTAATGGATTCCCCCACCCCCTTGTGTTTGCTCACAACCAGTCCCAGGTTTCGTTGCTGGGGTTTGTTCTATTTTATTTAATTGTTTTAAATGTTTTGATTTTTTTAAAATGACCAAACTCGGGGCTCTTCAGGCGGATTTTTAATTTTCTCGGAACGTTTTTTCCCGCCAGACATTCAATATGAGGTCTCAAATGTCACATTTGGATCACTTCATCCCCAGATACAGTCTGATTACCCCCATGTTATTGGTCTATTTGTCCCCGTGCGGGGGTGTTTAAATTTATTTAAATCGTGATTATCTCAGGTTTGGCTCGTACGATTGGCTGAAGGTTAGTATCGTTCAACCCCCTGTTTTCAACGCGTTTCGCCCCTTCCCACTTCCCTGCTAAAGTTTTTTTAGAAAAAATTAATCTTGTTCCCCAAAGAAAAAAATTTTTACGTGCGTCAAAGTAAAAACTTTTTTCTACTTTTTCATTTTTTTAAAAAAAAACTTAAGACAATATAATTTATTGAATTTTTATGAAAATAAGAAAATTAAGGGAATTTGAGAATAAATGATTTCTGAATAAATAAAAATTTCTATAATTTTTAATGCAGAAAAAATTTAAAAAAAATATTCGTTATTCTCTAAAAAATTAGATAAGAGCATGTCAATTTTTTAAAAAAACTGAATTTTTTATTTTTAAATTTCCCCGAGGTAAATAACAATAAAAATTTAAAAACTTTTTTTCTTTCAAAAAAATATATGTATAGATAGATACAATTATTTGAAAGTTTTACAAAATTTTTTTTAAAAAATACCAATGGATAAAATTCCATTTGAATATTTATCTAAAGTATAATTATTTTACCCGATTTCAATATTGTATTTATTTTGTTTTATAAGAAAAAGGAAATTTAAAATGAATGTTCAAAAAAATTTTTTCTAGAAAATTTAATTTAAACACATTTTTAAAAGAACCTGACCTATAAATTGAAATTTAAAGGAAATTTATTAGATATATTTCATGCTTTTAGAAACAATACACTCATGGGAAAAAAAGAAATGTAAATTTTCAAAACAAATTTAAATATAGTAATATTACACCCTTTAAAAATTTTTTATTCGTTAATTACGTATTTAACATTAAGAACAAAAAACCCTCTGTTTTATTAAAGCTTGCCCAGAAACAAAAAATTTCCCTTACCGTTTTGGTTTAAGAAAATTCATAAATTAATTTTTTATTTTTTTTAAACCTGATTCAATATATGGATAAAATTTTAAACTGTGTAGGGAATATAATTTAAAAAATAATTACTCAAATAGTTTAAATCTTCTTTTTTTTTATTTTCTTTGAAAAAAATTTCTCCTATAAATTGAGTTTCATGAAAATTTAGAAATTTTTTAGGAAAGATGAAAAGCCTTCCTGTCGTTTTTTTCTCCGAAAACTTAGTTTTATTTCTGCATGTATTTGTTAGTAAATTGAACTGAAATACTAAAATGTACACAAATCAGTTGTCACTAGTAGTTTTGTATTAAAAATATATATGCGTATAATATGCGTATATCGCACCTATATTATCAAGCTACAGTTTTTTAATTTTTTGATAAATTTGGAATTAAATAAAAAAGGGTAGTCTTAAAAAAATTTGCTGTATTGCAATGTACAAATAACATTCCCCCCAAAAATATATATAATGCCCTTTTACTATCAATACTAACTGCCACGAATTTTCCACCTTTCGCTGCAGTTTTTCAACTCCATTTGGTGTCACTAATTCAGTAAATGTGTGTTTTCGTTCACCGCACCTAAGACAAAATATGTTCCAATAAATGCATTTTCCTTTTTAAGGGGTTCACACATGTGACGGCCTGTTTTTGAGCATTCTTAGGTATTTTTTTACAACCAGTAAAAGATAGAACTTTTTAAATTTTTTTTTTTCATTTATTTATATGTATTTTGAGAATGTATATAAATGTTTAGCCAAAAAAAATAAATTAGAACGTGGTTACATCCGAACACACTTGCCTCGAAAAAGGGGCACTCCCCTTTTCCCCGATTCCGTCTGATTGGTTTATCTGAAATAAAAAAAAAAAGCCGTTTTAATCTGAAAAAATTAAAAGCACCAAATAAACCAAACCCAAAAAAACATCAAAACGGGTTTTTTGGGAGACTTTTTTACGAAGCGTTTCAATTTCATGGGGTTTTTTAATGTTTTTTTTTAAAAATAAATTATCTAAATTTTGGAATCATCATGTTCATTTAGATATATTTGTGCTGAGTCTACCCTATAAATTTACTTTTGGTCAAAAAACCCTTTTGAGATATATGGGGAAAATTTGAAAAAAGTTTTAGAAAAAAGCTTTTAAAAATTTTAAGTCCCAATTAAAAAAAGAAATTTAACCAGTGCTACGAACAGCTGTTTCTAACACCTGATTCCTTATAACGACTTGGGAAATTTTTAAAATCTCTTTTCCATGGTATTCTAAAATATTGGCAAT